>WTSP01011380.1:117805-130263 GCA_025331215.1 Actenoides lindsayi
CGCAACAACAGGCGAGACGCCCGCCCGTGCAGAGGGCATGGCCCCTTCGCCCTGCTGCCCCCCAAAAAGAAGATTGGGCCCCTCCCCCCCCCCCCCCCCCCCCCCCCCCCCCCCCCCTTTCATGCTGTGTCTCTGCATCCCTGGACAGAAACTTGCTTTGTCCCAAGGTAGCATGATGGAAAACCAAAGTCTTTCAAGTCACTTGAATTGTGGCTAGGTCAGCAAGCGGGAAACACTGAGCTAACTAATCTAGTGTTATCTTGCTTTGCCTTTTTAGCTTTTATTTTTTATAAGAAAGAGTGCTTTTCTTTGACTCATGACTGTTAAAACTCTGAGCATTTACAATACCACCGGCGCTTTCTGCTAAACAGGGAGATACCACACAATCATGCTATTATGCAGTATAGCATGCCTGGGATTCTTAATTTTTACATTTTCTCTCCTATCAGAAAATGGTGAAGGATGCATTTCTTTTTTATTAGCTGATTATTCAGTATTTGTGTCACAGTCTGCTTGGATGGAAATTGGTATTCAATTGAATGAAGAAAATTTGCCTTTTAGAATGTGTCTTTTATTAGTTAAATAAAGCTACCCTAAATGTGCTGGCTATATAAGAGGAATGATTTAAATATATTTTGCACTAAAAGCTGATTTGCTAAACAAAAGAGAAATTTTCTGCAGAGAATGGACTGATAGCTTTGGTTTAATTCATTCTCTGAGATTTCAGAAAAGTCTCATTTGCTTACTCCTAGCTTTCAGTGGCTCAACCAGAAGAGAAGTAACTTTCCTGCATTTTCAACCAGCTCTAAACTTTCCAACTTTTAATGAACTCATCATGGAGCTAAATTAGTTAAACAGTTAGAGAAGAAGGAAATGGTTTCTCTACACCTGTGTAGAGGGAAATACAGGCAATGGAGATGGGTTACTACATTGACAAACTGACTGAATGTGCCGACTTGAAGAAGACCTTCAACAGAAAGCAGACATGCAATGATGAATATTTAAATAATGGAAATACATTTGGTCTTAAAATACATTTCAAATAAAGATAAATCTGATTTTTGATTTTTTTTTCCCTAGGAGGAAAAGTTAGCAATTTAAAAGAAAAGAATCTAATTAATGAATTTTCTTCTTTGATTCTGGTTTTAAAGTGCTGCCAAGGTACCTTGGCAGAAAATCCAACCCATCACTATTATGCTTTGAAGCATTAGGACAACAGTGAAAATTAAGCACACTCTTCAGTGTTTTTCTGGGGAAAGCACTGAGCACTTCAGAGAACAGCTAGCTAGGAGCTGTATTTAGACACATTAGTGCCATTCCCAGAGGTAGCACCAACCTCCCAAACACTTTCTGGGGCTGTCCACTCCTTCCTGCTTAAAAGCTAGGATGGGGATCATCCTAATGCAAAACGGGATTCAGATGTTGCTATCTGGCTCAGAAGGTGGCAAGAATGAGCTCATCATTTTCTTTTTTTCCCCTCTCTCAGAACTGCTTGTAGCCTAACATGCATTGAATTTGCCATTTAATGGCGCCTCTTTATCCTTTCAAATAACTGCACTATTCTGGCTGCCAGGACTTCTCAATGTACAATTTTCCTTCCAGTGTTACACTTTAGCACCTTTCTTACAGAATGGACTTGGCAGCATCTCCTCTGACATTTGGCACATGAGTGCTGCACTCCTCGGGCAGATGCTAATGCTCTGTCCACCTCTCAGTAACAACAAAAAAATTACACATACATCCCCTGAGTCGATGGCTTCCAGGAATAGCCATTCTGCACTGTGTTCCCCCTGAGAACCACACCTCTCCAAGCTCCAGGTAGCCAAATGGGAGTTTCTCTACTGTGCGATTATAAGGTTGCTGTCTCACAGCTGTATTTCACACACAGTCTCCAGAGAAATGCCCCATCTAAAATGCTGCACTCAGATGAAGGCATCCCATGCGCTCATCGCTGCAAGATTCATCATTCGTGTAGCCAACAGAGGTCAGTGTGAACTAAATAAATGTCTGTCACTGTGTCTTTCCCTCACAGGCTTCCTCACTGCCCTGAAGAGGAACTGCGGGAACTGGGGGGCAAGTGCAGGCAGCGATTGTTCCTTGCTCCTTTCTGCTGCTGAATGTTTTGTCCATGACCTAGAGAGACTACGGATAAACTTGGCTATAAGGCTCTGGCCAGGGCTGTGTGCTTCTCTGCATCTCTCTGCTGGCTCCCTAGCTGCAGTTGCAAAGGGTTTCTTCCTGAAATGAGCTTTCTGCCTCAATGTCCTAAAACCACGCACACCTCTGAGCAGAGCTGTGATCCGACTGGCACTTCTGTGCAATCCAAACCCTGAAGCAAGTTTTTCTTTCCTCTTTTTCATCCTTTCCTTCACTGCCACAAGAAAGCTGCTCAGCACCTGTGGACGTACCTGCTGTCTGTATAGCACTCTTCAGTTCAGACACGTCAAGAAATCCAGAACTGTTTCTGTCTGCCTTGCTGAAGATATCCTAAAAAAATAGTGTAAGGGCAGATTTCAAGCCCCTATCAGCATTTCTCAAATCTACTACAACATCTAATTACACAGGATGTTTTCCCTCCTTAATAAATAAGCTATAAAGCAGCTTAAAAGATGAGATGGGGTGACTGTGACAAGGGAAACCTATTTCCAGAAGGCTCAAACACTATACTATGTGTAAGAAATCCCAGAGTTTTGGGTGGGTGGAAGCCTTTTTGCTCACTCACCCTGGTTTATGTGCGTAGGCAGCAATGGGAATACCCACACCTCCACAGACAAAAAAAACCCAAACCCCATTGTATAGAACATGTGAAATAAGCCAGGAGTCCTGAGTCCCAGAGGGATGTGGGGACATCTTTCCCAACACACTGTTGAAACCCCACAAGCCACATTTAAGGTGCTGTCAGTGGGAAGAGCATGAGGGCTAGATGGGGAGCTGGTACCCTGTGTCCTAGATGGCTTCAGAACATCTTAAGAGGGATGAAGCAAAGTAAAGCCCACCCAACTTTGAGGCTTCAGAAAACCTTCCTGTCCTGCACCAAGACTGAGGGAGAAGGACCAGACCCAGAGAAGTTGCCATGCATTCCCTGGCTCTGAATTTAGGTGGGCCCCTAAATACCAAGCCTCTGTCCTCATTACTTTGAGATCTAATGCTTATCCTGGAGCAGAGACATTTCTCCCAGATAAATTTCCATTGGATCCTATGCATCTCCGCTACAAACTGCAGCACTAAGTGACACTTTTTAGATTACTCTGTTCAAGAACTCATTTCAGCTTAGAAAGCTTTAAAAAAAAAAAAAATTGCCAGTGGTGGCACACAAATAGAGATTTCCATCAAACGCTGAGCCTAATTGACCTTCCTACCTTTCCCCACATTTTCCTCAATATTCCTTGCACTAGAAAAACCTCGGTTGCTTGTTTGGAGCACGTTACACACACCACTGCTTCCTGAGCTCTCAACCTTTGCACGAGATGATGGAAACCTGACCCACTAAGCAAGCAACCTTTGCAACATTTTTCCCCCCAGCACTTTGACATGGCAGAGCATCTGTGCCCCACTGATGAGAAGTACAGTATTGGCAGCGAAGAGAGAAGCAGCCCCCATGTACCATGTACTTAGTGAGACTTCGCCAGAGGCTCCTGAACTCCTGCAGCGTCAGTCGTCCATTCGAGTTGAGCTGTGCATTTAGTTAAGATTTCAACAGTTAATGAAAGCTGAACCTGGCTGCCTCTGTTCCCATGGATGCTGCCTTCAAGAAAGAAAAGAGATGCAGTCTATTCTGTCTGTTACCTTGTGTTGAGAAAGCCAAGAGCTTTTCTGCTCTCAATTATGTTTAGAGATAAACTCACCTTCTTTGGCACATTGTACAGCTGCTCATACCTGTGCTTACAAACAATAAAAAGGTTTCTATTCATATGGTGCCTTTAACCACAAGGGAACCTGCAGTGATTGCTTCAGTTGACATTTAGCCACTGAGCAGAGGCTCCTGTGCATGAACATGACCCCGTGCTCCAAGACACGTGTGTACATTGCCTTGCCTCTGTGCATGTGGCAGCACAGTATTAGCTCTGTCTGGATCCTCATGGAGGAACAGGCTCTGAAGAAGCCAAAAGCATAGGGAGCCAATCCAGATGCCTGCTGTCAGAAGGCAGCAGCAGCCTTTGAGCCATGCGTACACAACACAGAAGAAAACACTTCTCTACCATGAGCTGCAGAAGCCTAGGGCTGTCAGCAGACGTTTCCCAGGGATGCTCTAAGGACTGTGGTAGTGGAACTACACCCTTCCATACACTATCTAGGAGTCCTGGGAAGACATACAGCACCTCACCTAATGCAGCTGGAGTGGTGAAAACTCCCTAAAAGCAAAACTCATCACCAGTGAAATATGAGCAGACAAGTGCCACTGCCATGAAATCTGAGGGGAAAAAAGCTGATCCTGTCTTCAAAGGCCAGGATAGGTCACAATCTACGTGGGTTGTATGCAGCCCAGAGAATAAAAAATTAATCTTGAATGGAAGCAGAGCAGTGGCTTTATCAGATTTTTGCAAGTGCCATGTATGCACAGCACCCACTTAGCCTAGAATGAGATTTGAAAAGGGGGAAAAGTCTCTTTCACTGGCTAGATGCAGAAAGCTAGAAAGAGAGGGACTTCTGGTCATTTTTATTCATTCCCTGGCAGTTTATAACGCTCTGAATATGTCTCTAATTTATTTCAGGACACAGAAGAAAAGAGACAGTGAGCAAGCAAGGAGGAGAAAACACACAAGGGAAAATTTATATTTTCATCAAGCAGCCCTCTTGTTCCACAACAGCCAGCAATGTGTCTCCAGCGTTGTCCTGTTGACAGTAAAAAGCCTACGTGATCCATATAAATAGGGAAGGTGCACTGGAAAGGATGAATGGCCTGCTGGGAAAGTGGCCGTGGTTCAGCTTCTCCCCCTGACACCAGCTTTGCTGGTAGTGCTAGCAGCCTGCTCGAGCTGCCATCACAGGCCAGCATGGTTGCAGCCGTGATGGAAGATCTGAGCTCTGCCTGAGCTTTGTGCTTCCCCCTCACCCTGGACTCTGCCTAGGACCTGCACCCAAGGGTGATGCTTAGCCAAGCTTTGGGCCCTACAGAGGGAAAATGAGATCAAATAGTTGGCTGGTAGCAGAAGGCTGCTCATCACCTTTCAGCAGAAACACCAGAGCCAGGGCACGCACGGCAAAGTCCTGCATCTACTCTGGGACAGTTATTTATTGAGGACTGTGGCTAATATTTACTTGCAGGTTCTCACACGGGGATGCTCAGCTCAGCCATAACTCAAGGCAAGGATGGGCAGCCCCAGGGAAGTTTATTGCTTCTGATGAAAGGATACATCCATCAGAGCTAAAATGCCTCTGCATGAATCAAAGCTGAATCTTCCTCCCACGCTGGTCATTTCATCTGCAAGAATGGACAAAACAGAAGGAATTAGCGAGAACAAGGGGGTTGACAAAGGCATCAGGTCACCATTCAGAGGAAAGGAAGGAGGACACTAATCTGAAGGCTCACATAGCTAAAAAGCCCCAGATTTGGCTCAGATTCTCAAACAGCAGCAAGGTCTATGTGCCAGGCTGAGGTCCAATGAGGGAATCCGATGTGGCTCAGGCATGCTCCCTCACCCAAGGACAGGTGTCCTCTTTGGGCTCACAGGCAGCTACTCTGCACAGTCTCTGTCCACCTACCTGTCCTGATAGAAACTCTTCCCTCTTGAAATAAAGATAAAGGAAATGACAGTGATAAGAAAGGCCATTTATGCTGAATTTGAGAGTTCTAAGCACTTTGAGCCTTGTGCATGACTAAGTTGGTTTGAACCCTCTACCCTATGCTATTTTCAAGGTGGGCAGGTTAGGAAAGCTGGAAAATGCTGAAATCCAGCTTGAGGCCTTTGCAGAGGAGCAATGCAGGCCAGGTCTGAACTGGAAGAAACTGGGTGATGGTGGGAGGCACAGTTCCCTCAGGCATCTATTGATTCAGTCCCACCAGGGACTGAGTTCCTACTGCAGTTGATGGGGCATGGAGCAGGAAGGAGTGCTCATGAGGGCTGCAGGGACATCCAGGAGAAGGACAGCATGGTGTAGGGTAGGTCTGCGAAGCAGAAGCTATCCCTTGGCAGAATGAGGAGGGTGAAATCCGGCTGTCAAACATATGCACAGCTTTGCTGACAGACATGCAATAAAAAGTCTGCTAGCAGCTGGTCTGGGCTGCACTGCCTTCTTTGTGTGATTATTATTTTGATTCTTCTTAAAAAATAAACCTAAACTGTTGGGTATGTAAATCTTAGTGGAGGCATTTCTCATTCTTTAAGACCCAACAGTGCAGTAGGCCATGCTAGGATTTTCGAGAACCATCAGGACATCACTAAACCCTCTGTCTAATTTACAGTAGACTAAGGATAGGGAAGCACCAAAGACATTAGCTGAGTTGTAAAAGCTTTACCTTGCATGATCACTTCATTAAGGAGTTGTTGCAGCTGCGAGGCATCAATATCTGAGCCCTGATGCAGAATAAAATGCAAAGAGAGGTCTGTAAGCATAAAGTTTTCTCTAGTGTCACTTTTGCCTGAAACTTTTTTACTCATGTCCTGTGGCAACCAAGAAGGACCTCTGTTTCCATCAGAGGAGCAGCAGAACCCCTTCAGGAGCATAACAAAGCCCTCCATGCTGCTGGGCTCCTCTTTGTCCTTCCCCACAAGAGTCTGCAGGGGAGTTACAGGCACTCCCATCACCGTGGGGTATTTTCAGCAGTGACGAGAACACTTGCTGACTTCACCAGTCCGTAGCTGGGGAGCTGCCGATGGGCAGGCACAGCAGGCAGCGGTCTGAGCAGGCTGGGAGCACAGGCACTGCTGCAGGCTTCCCTCTTAGCCATCCATCAGTGAACCCGACTGCCTCCCTTTGAGACACTCCCAGGGCACTCAGCGTGGCAGTCAATGCTCATTTTCACCTTCATGCATTGATATAACTATTAACTGCAAGAGGTCCATTGTGCAAAGACTTTTGGCAGTGATTTTTTTCCTCTTGACTAAGTCGAGGAGTTCTTTATAACAGTTTATTAAACTATTAAAAGAATCTCCTGTGAACACACAGAGTTTGGCTCAGAAAGAGCAGGAATCAATTACTCAAATGCTGACTGATGTCTGGTTTCCAAATGTCGTGAAGGCAAATGGAAAATGATGCTGATGAGAGGGGGGAATACCCAAGGCTTTCTAATTGCTCTCAGTAAATAAACAAACCAAAGCCCAAAAAAAAAAAAATCACAACAAACCATTTTTAAAAAATACATAGGCAAGCCCATCACCAGCACAACCACAAATCTCCAATCCTCTGCTGATATATGAGGCTAGTCAATCTATCCCAGCTGAATGTCCCATTTTTCTGGGGGTTTTGGCAGGTCAATCAATAGTGCTTTCAGGGTATCCACTTGAGGATGGAGCTACATTTCCAAAAAAACATTTTTCTAAATGGATTCATATCAACATCGTAGATCAGGTTTTATTTTTGCAAGTCCATGTGCCTTTTTTATTTTGGTTGCAGCAAGATATTTTAGACAGAATACCTGCTTAGTGTATCTCAGGAAGATGGCCTTATAGGAGCTGTCCTCGTTCTGTCTCGGTACATCCTGGATCAAAGAAAAAGTTCACACATGAATAATTCTATTACAAAACAACTGGGGACAGAAGTCTGCAGATCCAAGTGGCACTTTAAAGAGGGCAGGGAATGTACAATAGAGGCTGTAGTTTTAACACCCCAAAAGTAAACTGGCGTAGAAGCAAGGAACAGCTACTGCAATGAAGGAGGAAGCATAGTTTGGATGCTATCACTTAGTACAACCAGGAAGGAGCAGCTCAGGGCCTGAGAAGGACAACAGAACACATCCAGGCTGGAGTTCAACAAGTCAACACATGAGTATAGAGACATAAAGCCTGATCATTATTCATGGCCCTCAACTGAAACCACTGGCTTAAGGCATGTGAAGATGCACATTACCAAGAAAACAGAGCAGGAGTTGAGCTTTCTTTTCTCTTGTACCTTCTCAACCCCGAGGCAGTCTTGACTGTACCTGAGCAATGTCAACTCAATGGTTAAGTGATTTTTTTCAACTCTGCTGTAAGAAGAACCACCAGGCACTAAGAGGAACTATCCTTAACATTATCAAGTTTTCAAAAAAAATCCAAGCCCCATCCCCAATGCCTTCAGTTCTGTGCAAGGTAACTCACACCACTGAAGCCAAAATACTTGAACAAGGGTAGAAAGTGTGGGTACCATAATTCATCATTGTCAAAACATTGGCTAATGACAACAGTCACACAAACTGACAACATGTCAGTGGTAAGAGATAATAAGCCACCATTTACACTACCCCTCTAATGGAGCTTAATTGCAGGCTGGAAAATGAATCACAAGCAAAGGACTCTGTTTTCTGTTCTCCTGAAGCAGTTTTACAGCTGTGGCTTCCAAGACCTGCACTGAGTTTGCACTGCTATAAATAACAGCCTTTCAGCAGCAGGGTTTTGCAAGCAACTGGTGAGACAGCAGCATGGACTGGACCAGCTCTGGCAATTTGCACAGTTCACAGCAAAGGATGTCCAGCGACAGATGGTAGCTGGGCTAGACAGGCTGAAATGTGGGTGGAACTAGAGGCGAGGCACAACCAGTTTTGAAGTGTAATTTCCCTTACATCTTCAAAGACATTCTGATGAAAATCAGAAGACCTTTTGGGGGGCTTTGGGCCTCACTTCTAAGGACTCCTGTTCTCTATAGGGTGCAAGGATTTAGAAGAAGATATTCCCACGGGGAAGGCATCTATCACCCCACTCTCAGGTGTGAAGTCTTTTAAAAGGAGGTCAAACTAAAACAGTGACTTTTTCCTCAAAGTTCCCCCCTCTCTCCTCCTTAGATACATACCCATTTTACAGGATTGTGAGAGTTTAATATCTTTGAAATCCTCTCCTCCCTGCTGTATTTGCTTGGTCAAAGTGTTAAAGGTGGAGAGGTGAAAAGGACAGACTTACAGATTGGCAGAGGTACAGTTTAAAGTTAGTTTCCTTCAGAAATCTGGCTCTGAAAAAGATGCATGTGAAGAAGAAGGGCTTCATTGTCACTCCTGTCTTTCCAGAGAGGTGCCCCAAGCTGGTCACCTGCTCTCCCAGCAAAGTTGCAGAGTGACAGAGTCAAAGTCTAGGACAGGTACTGGGTGGTGAAAGGAGAGAAGAAAAGAGTGGTGTCTAGTATGTAGGTAAGGAAGAAGAGGAGTCAGTAGAGGTGGCTACCGAATGGTCAGATCTCTGGGTACCATTCACCACCACCAGTATCTACATCAGTTTTCACAGACTCTTACCATTGGCAGCTCTGGACTGGGCAGGGAGTTTGAGTTCCTAGAAAAGAGTTAGAAGAGTTAAACTGCAAGAGAATGGGTCTTTTCAGAACATTGTATTTCAGATGTGGCAGAAGGCAGGCACCAACAGGAGCGCTCACGACAGCCCATGCCCCCACAGGATGCTCAGCACTCACACCACCCAGTCTGTTTCAGCTCAGTCAAGCCTGCTGCACCAGTCCTAGGTCTCTCTGTGCAAGCAGACATGAGCAGATCTGAGCCTCTGGCTGCTCCAGGGCCACTGCCTTTCCTGAGCTGGCCCTGCAGGCCCAGCAGCAGAGGAAGGGTAATTTGTCTCACCCTGAGCATGCCAGGACTAACCCCACCACAAAGAAGACAGCGTTGCCCTGACTTGAACTACACAAAATTTTCACCTGCTTTCTCTTTGCCTAGTTTAATAGTCAGGAAAAGAAAGTAGCACCTGGGCTATTAAAAGGCAACGTCTTTTAAATGTCTGCAGACTGCCTGAAATTGAGGTGGGGTCACTATTCCTTCTGAGACTCACTTAGTAGCAACATTCAATACTTAAGTTTCACTTCTGGCAGAGAAATAAGACAAACCAGATGCTATATTTATAGTATTTGTGCTATTATATAGGTGTTACAGAGACCCGTGAGAAGGAAATCCCCATGCTTGGCCTTGCTCAGGAAGATCTCTGGGGGTCAGAGGCTCTCCTGGAAAGCGTTACCTCCCAAGGCTGAGCCATTTTGTGCATGACTCATCATGCTTGAATGCAGTTCAGCCCAGAGCACAGACTTCTCATGTTTGTTTTTCATAACTAAGGAGTTGCCTTAGTTGGTTCTGGGCTATTTCTGCCAGGGGCCAAAGCCTAGAAAGCAATCTCATTATTAAGATATGGGCCTATGAGGTAAGAGCTGCAGTCACCTCCACTACAAAGCTTGCTGAAGGAAAGCTAAAGCACATCTGATGCTTCAAGGTCCTTAGGTAAGGCTGAATGCTGGGACTTGCTCTTTATGTAAAGCACACCTAAATATTTATGAGAAAATCTGATAACAGTTGCCTTTGCATGAACTAAGATAACATTTTTCTACTGATGTATTCAAGGCTACTCTCATACCCATAGGGTATGAGGCCCTACCAGACTCTCTATGAGATGTCTGGGTGAAAGAATCAAGGCCTTTTACTGCTCTTTGCTTCTGTAGGTCCCACTCTGAGCAGAATGAGACCTTATTCATCTAGTATCCAGCTGGCATAACGTAAGAAACTACATGAGAGCTGTTAAGAAAAACAAGCTCTCAGTCCTTCTTTCAGCAAAGATTTTATCCAAACTTGTGGGGTGGGGCATATCTCATAACTATCACTCACTTGTGTGGCTCTTTGTACCAAAGCTGAGACCCTTGGTGGCTGCAGCTGAGATGTTACCTCTTCTCCAGTGACCACCTCTATGCGTCTGACTATACATCTGATCCCCTTGGATCTTTGTGCTTAACACTCAGCTGTGTCTTCCCAACACACTTCTAATAGCCACATTAGTTATCTTGACATTAAATTGTTAAATCCTGGCACACTGTAAGTCTAGTTCCTATAAGGAGTTCTTATCAGCTTACTCTCTGTAGTCTTGTTTCTTCCTGAAAATTCGTAAGAGAAATTCAAATTCTTGGTCCTCAGTTGTGACAGGAACAACAGCATAGGTTCCTGGGCTCAGGATGAAGTAGCTGGTCACATCTCGAGTCAGGGAAAAAATTTGTTTCAGAACTTTGGAGTTCTCCTGAAAGAAAAACAGTGTTGGGTATCTCCCCTCCATGTCAGGAATATAAAGAAAGTAAATCAGCAAGTGCATCCACAGCAGCCTTACATTCCCACAACTCTCTCAATATACACTACATTTTAACATGCCTTAACCACCCCAGTGGCATGAAAAGCCCATTCCAGGTGACAGACTTTATTCAAGGACACATCAAATATACACAAGAGTGGAAGAACTGAAAGAAACAGAAGGCAAAATGAATGTAAGTGGCTTTGAAGAGAACTTCCTTTAACATTAAGCAGACTGGAGTTCATGAAGGAATCAAGGATGAATACTCAATAAAACTTCCCTGAGATCTAGCATGACTCAGAGTGATCAGAGAGCTCACTAAGAATCTCACCTAGATGACAATGCTTTAAGAATCACAACCCGAACCTTCCAGCAAGTGTCACAAGAAAACAGAATATTCTGATATTTCTTCTGTTACTTCTGCATTTTTTGCTGAGATGAAACAAATGTAACGCAACAGCTATTACTATGATGACATGTAAAGATAGCATAATAAAAAACTCTTACTAAACATATTCCCAAAAATACATCAGTGTGTATAAATTCCATTTCAAATGGTTATACAGCATGGCAGAGTTATTTATGAGTCATGCCTTTGGGAGAAAAATAACATAAAAATTGCTATTTTGGGAGGGGAAAAAAAATAAAAAAAATATCACTACTGTTACAGACAGCTGGGAGGTATGTAGACTGCCAAGTATTATGGGTCAGATCTTGAGCAGATAGAAATGGGCAGTTCTGCAAAGAAATAAATGGTTTCATCCCTTTCTTACTTTTGGGTCTCATTCCACATTCCTTCTGGTAAAAAGCAGAAGTAGATTAATATCTCAATGGAGTCAAAACCGGTGTGAGATAAGAATCAGCCTCTATACATTGCTCAGCTCTATCACACAACATTAAACTTCCCTCACAGCCATGTATTAGCGTTCCGTGTGTGTATTTAATCAAAGGCTTCCCAGAGCTATCAGGTATGTCCATTCTGGTTTGTATCCTTGCCTGCACTGCATCGCCCTCTCATCCTGCTGAGGGATAACACTCTTTTAACTTCACAGCAACAATCTGATGCACCTCAAAAGGTACTGAACAATGAATGATGCTGCTAATGAATAACGGCAGTGAAAGCAGGTCAGGGAGGAAAAGTGAAGCCACATGAATCTTAGCAATTGCACTCACCTTGTGCAAAGAAAACCCCTTGTAAAGTTTATGCAGAGATGCCACCTCTGACTGCCCTTAGCCACTGAGATTGATGCTGGGAAATAAACTGAGGGGACACCTACCTTGGTTTTA
>WTSP01011382.1:0-57631 GCA_025331215.1 Actenoides lindsayi
TTTAGAATAATAATAATAATAATAAAAAAAAATAATAATCCGCAGGAATCAAACATAATGATTGCAGCACAGTCCCTCCACGCTCCGCGTGCCTGGTCCTTTAGAAGACCTCCCCTGCTATGTTCTTACACAAAGGAAACTATCTGCTTCCCACATCTGGCATTATATTTGACTGTCCTCACATTAAAATTAAATTCTGATAAAAACGGGCATAAAGGCGAAAGGGTGAGTAGGAAACAGTTCGCAGCAGTATTGATGAGAACAGCTTGCAGCTGGAAGCCTGAGATAACACAGTTTGTCAGAACGCTGTCACACAGCTGCCTGCATAATGAGGTAAGGAAATAAAAAAAAAAAAGAAAAAGGCTCTTTCATTTGTTATCAGTAGAAATCTCTAAAAAGAGATGCATCATTTAGAAGTAGCCTGACTAATGGTCAAGTTCTACAGGGATACAGATGGGATGTGGAAAATATTCCCCACCGGCAAAGCCCTGGGCTCCGTCATCCTTAGCGACTCGCCCGCTGCTGCCAGTGCGAGCGGACAGGCCAGCAAGGAGCTTTCTCCTGTGCAAACCAGGATTGCAGAGCCTGAGCTGGGGTTTCAAAAGGTGGCAGTGGTAAAAATCCAGTTGTGAGAAGTGATTTTGTTACAACCGTCACCCTCATCCCCCTCTTTAAAAATGCTACGTATTTAGAGCGCAGTCTTTCTTCATTGAGGATTAGCTCATACTATTGCAACTGCAGGAGAATCACTCATTTAGACTGCTGGTGGAAAAGACTCACACCCAGAAAACTTTTGAAATAGGTAAGGCACGTTCTTGCAAGGCATACATTTATTCAATTAAAATTTTAAAAAAAACAAAGTTGCTTTAAAGCACCATTTTTCTATTCTTTTCCAAGAACCAGAAGCACTTCAGAATTCCCTGCCACCCTGTCAGGTGGAGCAGTATGGAAAATGAGAAAGATTCACCACAGGAGCTGCTGGAGGTGGGACCAAGGGTCCACCCAGCTTCATATCCTGCCCACGGCTACTGGAAGAAGGCATGCACCCAAAGGCAACTACCACTAACCTCTTCATCAGAATTTCCTCTTATCCACACTGCTCTGATAACAGTCTGTGAGGTTCACAAAGGAAAAAAAAAAAAAAGTCTTTAAAGAGACTTCTACCAAGAATAGTTTCTTTTGATGGACAACATCAAGGCAGGAAGTCAAACAAGAAAACCTCTCACCCAATAATTACCACCTGAAGTCAGATGTTTGGATACAAAATTTGGACTGATCCAACTATTTCTGCCAGTTCAAGCTATTTGTGCATTGTCACAGAAGATAACCCTACGCCCAGAGCACCTGCAGCAGGGGTGGAAGGGTACGAGTGGCAAAGGAGAGCAAAGACTCTCTGGTCCTCCAACAGCAAGATGAACTGGAATTTGTTAAACTGGTTTTAACAGGTAAAACCAGGTACGTAACACACAAAGGAGAGAGGACATCACACCAGAGATGCCAAATATTGATCATGACCTTTTACAGAGGAACGCTTCCGTTGTGCGAACAAGTTGTCTATGTAGTTAAAAGGCCAAGCAATGCTGAAGGTATTTTTTTTCTTCCCCTTGCCAAATGTTAATTTGCACTGAGCAATTCCGAGGGACTTTACGGGGATCACAGCCTTCCAGAGAAATCTCCTTCATACCTCCACTGAATTGTGAAAAACAGTTTTTATGATTTAGAGGGAGTCATATGTATTATTTCTTCTGTCTCTCTCCATTTCTAAAGACATCAGAGATGGTTAGGTGATTTTGATGTGTCTCTCCCCTCTCTTTACATTCCTCATGTGTTGCTCATTTTCTCCATTCCATTTGGGTTACAAGCCATCCTCTGTCATGTCCTGTTTCATGATCCTTTACCCTTGCACCCTGTATTGCTGCTTCACTTCAAAGGGGGTTTCTGTCTCGCAGAGGAGAGAAGCAAGGGCATCTCCACTGATCTACAAAGCTGTTACTACAGCAGAAGAAACCTCGCCCTATTCATACGTGCTACATTAGCTTCTGCAAACACAGGAGTAACAAACATTTCTTATTTTGAAAGGCTTTTTCCCCCGCTATCTTTCTAGACTTTTTGAAAGATGAATAGATTTGAATTAATTTTATTTGTTTAAATTGTTTGGGTTTGAAACGATCCATTTATAAAAAGGGAAATTAAGAGGAAAAATAGGAAAATTACATGACTAAAACTGACTGTTGTTAAAGAGTGACAATTTAAAAGCAAAAGGAACAAAAGCTTCATATTAAAAGGAGGCAAAATTAATACAAATTCTAGATCAATGAAATAGCAGCTCAAAGTTGCCCTCCTCTCAATCAAAAAAGACACTTCCATGTAGAGTCCCTAATTCATACTACTCACCAGATTTTTGCACTTCACTATGAACGAGACCCTGACTCTACAGTACCTTCCACTACTACACTTCTGGAAGGAGCTATGCTGGATGTAAGAACAGTTTTAGAGTGTTTTACAGGAAAGAAGAAAATACCATGTGAAGCCTCACTAAAGCTATCCCCCCCAAAAAATCTCTCCCAACATCTATTGCACTGCCTTCAGCCTGCACCCAACCCACCCACACTGGACTTTGTGGTTTCAGAAAAAAAACCCTGCAGACTCAGTGCTTCTGTCTCTGGGCTTGTCTTCAAGACAGTGTTGGAGGAAGTGAGGTGGAAACAGCAGGAACTGAGAAATGTGACTTTGCTTCTGCTGCTGTTGAGCTTTACATGTCCTCGCGCTCCAAAGGAAGGGAGCTGGGAGGTACAAGCAGACAGGGCTATTCTGGACTGGAGTGGGGTGCTCAGGACACAGTGCTGCTGGAGGCTTCTTGAAGAGTCAGCAGATAGAGCCCTTCCAGCACAGACATGCCCTGCACCACCTCCCAAACCAGAAAGTCCAAGGGCAACAGGACAGCTGGAGCTCCTCAAGACCACATGAGCTACAACCACATGGCATTTCTACCCAGTAACTCTGAGGTGTGCTTTCTCTCCTTGGCAAGAGTAGCACTTGTTAACATAGCAGGGGGGAGCTGAACTGTGTGTAGGTGTGATTTAATGCTCCACTAAGCTCCAGCACTCAGCCCCTCATGTGAGAGCAGAGACTCCCAGTTTCTCCTTCTGATGTTGACACACGTTCCTTTCAGGGCCAAATGTGTGGAAATGGGATCACATGAAAGGAAAGGCACACAATTATGAACATGTTAAATTTGTTAAAAAGATCGTATCTGGGAGTTTAATCAACCTTCTGCATCAATAATATAGTCTGCCTGTAAAATACCTGCTGAGCACTGCAATTTGGTGGCTACCAGGTGCTCTGGGCAGCCTCTGGGTGAACCCAGGGCAGGGGATAATCAGGACCAGGATGGCAAGATGTGCTTTGGCTGTACACAGGGATGCTGCAGTGTCAGGGAGAGGTGGTTTTAATTTGCAACTCCCTGAGGGTTACAGGTCAGGAAAAGGGATGCCAGATAAACCCTTTGGGGTTGCTCAGCCTGGAGAAGAGATGGCTCCAGAGAGACCTTAGGATGGCCTTTCAGTAGTTAAAGGGGCCTGTCAGAAAGATGGAGACAATAGTTTATAACTTGTCGCAACACAACAAGAGGCTATGGCTTTAAGGTAAAAGAGGGAGATTTAAACCAGATACAAGGGAGAAACTTCTTCCAATGAGGGCAGTCAGTCACTGGCCCAGGTTGCCCAGAGAGGTCTTTGATGCCTTATCCCTGGAAACACTCCAGGTGAGGTTGGATGGGGCTCTGAGCAACCTGCCCTAGTTGATGATGACCCTGCTCAGTGCATGGGTTTGGACTACATGACCTTTAAAGGTCCCTTCCAACCCAAATCAGTCTGTGATTCTATATCACCTTTTTTTTTTTCCTAGGCCATTGTACCTACTACTGACATTTGCCATAAGTCTGGGCTGGGAAATGCAAAAACTCTCCTAATGCTGGTTAATCTACAGATTCTGAACAGTAACCCGTCCTCTAATCACCCGATCCTTAGTAAGCATGTAGGTGTTAGCATGGAAAGCTTATTTGCACAACCCGCGTGACACCACACCTTCAAATCTCTGCCCTTCCCGCTTCAGCAAAATAAATCATCTCCTCAAGCGTGCCCACCCATGGCTGGAGGCAGACAGCTTCTCTGCCACACCGCAGCTGGCTCCCGTGGCAGCAGAAACTCAACACGGCTCTAAGTTACCTTGGCAGCCATGATTTACAACAGTATTTCAGTGAATCTAATCAGAAGTGTGAATACTCCCCTCCTATCTGGCACACATCGTTGCCGTTCTAATTATTCACACATTTTGGCAAGCATTATGGTGTTCCCCTACCAAGCTCCTAATCCCTGCAGATCAGTTAAAATAAATGAAAGAGAGAATCAAAAGGCACTTAAAAATTCAACGGTTCTCTAAATGGGTTTGAACAGGCTCCAGATTATCAGTGGTTGCAGTTGACTAGCACTTAAAATTAGGCCCTCCCTCTCCTACACACCTCACATTTCCCCTTCTCATTTAAAGGAACTGTCTGTTATTGCCATTCCTGCCTGTACCAAAATGTCTAAACGAGTAAAAAAATGAAAATATATGCGTATCACCTACATTCAGTGTATACTCCAAAACTCTGTAATCCATATTTGAAGCTATTAACTGCCACGAGAACAGCTCACAACGTGGAAAACGGTTCCAGAACATGTTAATTCCGGAAAGAGTGCTAACAACCCAAGTGTTCCTTCTGTTCTGTGTGCGCGGAAGAAATGCCCCAACAGAGGGGAATGCACTGCTGTCTCACTACAGAAACGGAACATTGAGATCTACCCCATTTGCAGTCATGAAAAACGTATATCCCTTCCCTTAGTGCCTTCCTCCTTGAGCCTGCATACGCAACACTTGCAGAAGAGGCTTCCCATCCGTGTTCCCCTTTCAGTCAGTTCACGATCCATGCGCAGACATTTTGCTGGTGTTCTCTCCGCAAGTCACCCCGACACGGCTCCAAGCCCTTTCCTCCAGCCAGTGTCTCCACCAGCAAAGCACCCTTCGGCTACAGGTTACCCAGCAGTTGTTTCTCTCCAGCCACCAGAGCCTGCGCTACCCCTCGGCCTCACCTTGCAGCCTCTCACTCCTCTCTGCATATGATTTTCTGCTCCAGCTGCTCTCTGTGACCCAATAAGCAGAGCTGGGAATAAACTGTAACCTCTGCCCTTCAGGTAGGTCTCAAAGCCAGCTTTCTGCCGGACCTACCGTCACTCGCGCACACGTACACATTTACGCTGTCATACTTTTATATTTCACCGAGTTATTTTTCAGCCAGCTATTTATGAGAGAAAAGGCTGCTTTATACTGCACGCTTCTTTTCCTTCCCCTTTCCTTGCTCCCTGGTGCTTTGTATGACTGTGATGCTTTTGTTACCGCACCGGCATCATACCAACAAAACCAGCACCCACACGTGTCTATGTATTAAAGACTCCAACCATTTACGTACCCCTGCCTTCTGAGGAAACGCCAAAGGAGTAAAAATGTTGATGTTTCACACATATGAAATAACACCGGACAGGTCAGCACCTCAAAATGAATTTTTCTTAGGTGTCACCGTGGAAACAGGCCAAGAAAAACCTCCAGATTACAACAAGGGTCTTGGAGTGACACTCCTAGCAAAACGTAGAACTAAAAGGAAAGGGGAAAACGTTAATGAACACGTATGCGAAAAAGACTCTAGTAAAAAGGGTGTTTTCATGCTTTTGTGCAGTCTGCAACAATGGGAGGCTCATTTCTTATTTGGCATAAATCAATAGAGTATCATTGAGCTCATTCTGATTTTGCAGACTTACACAGAAGGAAGGTCTGTGTGGTACTGTGCTTGGTTTCCACTTGTTAGGAGAGGGAGATGGAAATAGCTGGTCATGCGTCAGTAACACAGCAGTTGTAGCTCACTGGGGCCTGCGAGCCTCTTCTGGAGGACAGGAAAGGAGAAAGCAGAAAAGATGGAAAGATGGAAACATGGAGAGGGGGAAATGTGAGCGAAGGAATGACATGCGGTGTCTGAGGGCTTTTCCCCCATGCACTATCTCCTCAGAGGTCTCCTAAGACAGCCCTTTGGTCTGGCAGTTCTAGTTGAATATATCCACTCAATGACAAAAAGTTACTCACATAAATGTTACTTTCCTGAACGCTCTGAATCTGTTGAAATCAGGTAGTAAAGGCATTAATATATTCATACATATTTACAAGTAATTTAATTATGAGGCTGACCACTGTTGGCTACATCTAACTTTCAGGCTTCTATGTACACATTTTGATTAAGCAACTATTTTCCATTTTTATTTTTAACATTATTTTTTAATGTTCATCAGAGGTCCATCGTGTTAGCCACAGTGTAGCCGGAGCATTAAGGAAAACGATTTAGGCACTGAAGACTTTATAGATAAGGGCCCCAATTATATGGCTTTTGTAAAACCTATACCCTATATCCAAGACAGCACCTGCAGAATCTGGGCTGACTTTAACAAGAAGAAAAGCCAGGGAGCGACGTGGGGACAAGGAAGAATAGTTACAGGCAAAGCACACAGAGGGAGCAAGTTTCCATTATCGTTACCTAAAGGCTCCATTTTTGTGGTCTTATTCAAATACAATATCCCACCGGTTCTACAGCAGAGTGCAGTTGGGAAGAAAGTAGATTCTTTATCTTTGGTCTTCAAAACTAAATTACATTATTTGTCCTGTAGCAGCTTGCATAAGGCCAGCGAAAACCCACGAAGCTGGGGTACATTCCACACAGTGCACTCTGGTTAATGCAAAAGCATGTGATTGTGTGTCCACAGATCTGGGATGAATTATTGCAGAACAACATTCCTCATTTATGAGCGCAGTCAAAACATTAAGGAGATTTAAATTTTCATTTTCAGATGCACTTAACTTTAGTAGACCCTTTCATAAACTCTTTTTGGAATGATTTTTTTTAATTTTTTTTTTAAATTGCTAGCAACAGAACGAAGTTATCTAGAACACAACTGCATTAAGATTGAACCTGAATAGATTTTTAGATAAGATATATTAATGACTTGTATTTATATGGCGGCTCAAAGTGTTTCACAAATATTGATGAATTAAAGCCTCATGACAGACTTCTAAGCAGGACAATGTTAACATACTCTATTTACAGCTGGAATGGTAAACTCTGTCAAGAGATATTCAGAGATTAAATGATTTGCTTAGGGTCAGAAAGTCACGAGTCACAGGCTGCCAGCCTCGTCAAAATACACTATTCATATTATGAGTGATTGCCCACAATTGCAAACATTCATAAAGCCTGACTTTACTCCCTGAGATAGTCATGGTATTTACAGGCTAGGGGAACAAAAGTTTTCCTCTCGTTTTTTCCTCATTACGTCCTATTTAGTCTGTAAACAAGAATAAAAAAATAAGCAAACACAACAAATAAATAAATACATAATTTTGGCCCTCTGAATGGCAGTTGGCTTTATTCATCTTCTCTGTGCCAGAAACAATGACAGTGTATTATCTGCCCTTCAATATGATAAACGTATGTAAACCCAAAAAGCCTACAGCTCATAACAAATAATGCTCTGTACCTTTAGTGTCTTAAAGCAAGGCAACTTTATGCCATAAATGATTCCTTGTTTAGCAATAACGCTACATTACGTGTTCTCAGGGAGAAAATGGAAGAGAAGGGGAAGGAAAAAAAATAAAATCATCTCATGCCATTTGAGTAAAAATGCAAAAGTTATCGTAATGTATTCACTGGATGCATTTCTATTTCCCGTGAGCCCGAGGGATTCTGGGATTTCTCTTGGTAGCTGACAAACCACAAATAAAATCATAGCATTGGACTTGATGTAGGGTATTTCCATCACGCACGTGTTTGTTTATTGGATGTTTCTTACCCATCTGCTTTTACTTTGCATTTTCTTTGGTTATCTCTGCACATCCAGATGGATTTTTAAGTAGTGATGCTTATTTGTGAAGTCTTAAATGGCTGAGGGCCTTCCCCTGGGAAGCAAACAAGTGTCATCTCTCAAAACACTGCCTTGGAGAGGTGCTCACAAACACTCTTCTCTAATGTATGCTTCAAATGGGAGAAGGACGTTAAAACTCTACTCACGGCAAAAGGTGCTCAAGAGCCTTACAGAATTCACCCAAGAACAAACTTAAGAGTGTCTGGTGTGAATCCTGGCCTGGTGTGAACTGAAACCAGAGGAGGAAACCAAACGCCTGAGCTACACGCAGCCTGGATGTACGTACACGTGATACTCGAGGCAATCTTTACAATTTAGAGATCCTAACAAAACTCAAGGCAACGCCCGCAGTACTGCATGGCACTCGGGTACAGACGGAGCACCAAAAACCCCAAAGGTTCTTCCAGACAAAACACATTTTTCGGAAGAGGCCCAGGGAGATGAGATGGATTTACACGATGCCTCCTACAAATAGGAAAACTCAAACCAATGCAACCTAAGCCTCCACCGCGCTCAGTCCTCGCCCAGAACCAGATCCCATGATGCTGGGAGAGGGGTGCACTTAACGGTCTCCTCTCTGTCCCCAACTCTCGGGGACAGTTACGCCTGAGTCTCGTTCTAACTTTGGGCCTTGCAAGGGCAATGCCACTGCCACAGGTCCCGCAGGACTTTCAGCCTGGGCAGCAATCGATCCTCTGTCTCCGAGCACAGCTTTGTGAAAGATCATCAGCGGAGGAATCCCTTCATCTGTCACATCGGCGCTATCTAACCGCTCTGCGCTAAACTAACGGGCTCAATCACAAGCCCGGCTGCACTTTTTTGACAGAAGCTGCAGTTTTAAACCACCGCTTGCCTTTTTATTCTACGTGGGAATTTCTTTTCTTCTTTTTTTAAGTTAGCAAATGCCACGGTACACTCTCATTTTCGATTTTAATGGCTAAAGATATGCACGCAAAAAGCATCCTAATTACTGCTTTCCTGGCAGACGCAGCCATTTCCTTGGGTTTTTATTGCCATTAGTTTTCCTCACCGATTTATCCTTAGCTACTCTCGTTGCATCTTCCTCGCCTCCCCTGAGCCCTTTCCTCCTCGCTTCTCAAGACTTGTCAGCACGCCTCCAATCCCCAGGAGAGATTGAAGGCCTTGTAAAACCCACTGCGCAAACAAGCATTCCTGTTCATTTATCACATTTAGCATGCGCACTTCCACACTCATCAAAACCGAGCCTGAGCTCGCTAAGTCATTTCCCTCTCCCAATTACAAATTAGTCCATTAGGCTGTCTGCAGTAGGCCCTCTGTTGCATCTTGGTAATGGCTTCTGAGATTTCCATCATAATCGTAATGGCTCCCTGTGCAGCCATGAGGGCAGATGGAGGCCGCTCGTGGGTAATGAGGTATCACACTACCAAAGGGCACAGCTCTGGGCTCATTATTTAGTCTTGGCTGTTTTGTGAAAACAACAACAAAGGTAAAATGCTGAAGGGAACACTTTAGCATATTAAATTAACACTTCTTGAAATTTCTCTCTGTAAACATGCCATATTTTTTCTTTATGAAGCATCCTGTGTGTCTGAGCGTGTGACGTGAGGGAAGAGGGAGGAGGGGAAAAGGGACCGCGGGGACGGTGTGTGCTGCCACGTCCTCCCCGCACGCAGAGAGCCTCTCCCCACGGGCGCTGCAGACGCTGAGCTGGGGGAACGCGAGGACAGCCCTGAGGACCTCGACCGGCCACGGAGCTGACAGGGCTCGGCAGGCTTGGCCCTTTCCCATGATCCGGCCCGGGGGTTCATGAGGCAGCTGCTTCTCATCGGCCATTTCGGGTTACTGGAGCTGTCTCTACAGACAACATCTCCAAGGAGTGTATCTGCTGGGGAGGTGGATCGGTTGGGCTGTCTGGGTCCAATTGCTAATTCTGGGACTTGGCACCATGGCTGCTCCTTTCCCAACAGCAGCCGAAGCTGGATTGTTTCTAATATGCCCAAAGCTGTGATCATCCCTAATGAAGATGGCACCCTAAGAAAAGCAGAGAGTAAAACCCTGTGAGACAATCCTCCACCTACTGCCACCTCCAGTTGTAGAAGCCTGAGAGCCCCGGCACGGAGGGGTCGTCACCGTACCGCAGCCTCCGCTCGCACCCCAGTGCTGAGGGACGCAGAGCCAGGCAGCTAACTTACCTCAAAGAGAGAAACAACCTTTAAGACAAGCAGGTTAAAATCAATATCAATTAGACACTCTCTGAACATTGCTGCTCTCTTTAGATTTCGTGTATTGGATGTGAACTGTTGCTAATTTGACTTCGCTCCCAGCGGCACAGTAGCGTTCAAGATATCAAATCCTCCCGCATACTGGAAGTTAGGGACAGTTATGATGAAGGAGCTGGAGCTGAGCTTAATTTGCTTTTCTTGTCATTTTTTTAACCCATCTGAGATCACAAGACTGCAAATAGGTCAGCGGCAAGACCAGCAGTAGAGCTGTAATGTGGGGTGACAGAGGAGAGGGGAACCAGCGTGGGGAAGCAATGGGAAGTTTCTGTCCTCTCCCTCACACAACATCTTACAAGAGTAAGTCTGCAGAAGAATGGAAATGCCATAAATGTCTTTATAGGTCTGGCACCTTACGGAATTTGCCTAAATGGCAGCCAACACGCATACAGGAAAGACACGAAGAGAGACTTAGACGCATCTCACTTCTCTTGCGGGGTGTGCATCCCCACCTGCAACCGGAGAGCTGGAGGGGCAGCTCCCACGGGGAGACACCGGAGTGACCTGAACACTTCTCTTGCAGCTCTTTTCCTCGAGTCACTGAGCAGCATCTCCCGTGCCCCTTTCTGAAAGTCCTGGTGGAGTTAGCCACGCTGTCTATGCCAGAACACATTTCTAGATATTAGATAGCGAATATTGAAAAACATGTTTCACATCTGAAATAGTGTTCATGTAGGAAAAAAAAAACAACCCAAAAGCCAGACCAGTGATTCTTTGAGATAAGAGGAGCGCAAATCCAAAGTTAGCAGGCGGATTGCTATCCAACTCTGCTTTGGTGAGCAGTAAAACACAAATTTATGAGCTGGGTTTTGTTAAAGTCGGATATGGATTTTTGAAAATGAAAAGGATGGATGGGGGGACGGCAGTGAGACATTTAATCAATGTCATAAAAATGTAACATTCATTGGTCTCCTAAAATGAAATTAATAATCTGTGTAGAAGTATCATTAGGAGATAAGTGACATTTTTAGGCTTTGATTTGTAACTTGTAACAAATCTTACTTCCACATATTTCAAACATTCTTAGTGATATCCATCTTTATTAAAACATACCAAAACCTTTTCACCTCAGCTAGAGTGGCCCATGAAGCATTTTTTTCCCCAGCATAATATCCTTAAGTAAAAAGATACATTATCAGGCACAGACTCTCTAGTAATGAAGGCAGGAAGAGACATGCTCCGTACCATATTCAAATTAAATCAGGGATTTCAATACTCCCTGATTATCAGGGAGTCTTGTCTTTCACTAATAAATTTCTCCTTCATCCCAGGCACAAGCTTCCTAAGCTCTCTCTGAACTGATCAGACATTTCATTGTATGCAGAAGGGTAAAAATAAGGTGTGTGCATGTGGGGAGGAGGAGTGTGGGGCAGGGGGGGAGGATAAAAAAATTTAGGCAAGTCTGCTAGATAAATGATTGGAAATATTACCTGAAAAGGCAGCCTTACAGGAACACAAATCTGATTCACATGCCCTGCTGAATGTAGAAGGATTTGGGAGAAGGAGCAGCTAATATACAGAGGCTTATTCTCCTTACATTTAACGTCAAGGTATTTTGCATCCAAGTATTTTCATACATTTTAATGGAGCTACCTTTGATTTCCACCAGCTCAGTGAGATGAGAAACTAGAGTCCAGAGCAGGGATTACTACACACCAGCCCTCAGACAGGAGGGAAGGTGACATGCTTCCTCTCGCTTCCTCTCCCTGCTCTGCCCTCCTGCCCTTGCCTTATTAAACATGAGGCAGAAAAGGCCACCAGGAAAGATTAACTTATTTGTTTGCTTTTAAATTAGAAACAGAATCAGAATCAACTTGTGCAACGGGGAGAGCGTGCATTTTTTTCTTCACATATCCCCATCAAACATACTCTAATTAAGCTGTTTCCATTCTCATTGTGGAACAAGAGGAGGATGACGGCGGGGAAAAGTTGGCGAGTTATCGCTGTACACATTCCGAAGTTACAGAGGTAACAGATAACCCCCATGTTGTGGCTGCGACAACAATAACAGAGAGAGTCCCCTGCTGAGACCCAGAGTGCTGGAGCTTGGCGTGTCGCCCTTGCCTCCAGGAGAATACAGTATGAACAGAAAAGGGAGATAAACTATCACAATCCTATCTATAAATGGAAACTGAGGCACAGAGAGATGGGATTCTTTGCCCAATATCACACAGCTGCTCTACATCAAAATCAAGTGGTGCTCCTAATTCTCCAAAGTCCCAGTTAAGTGCCTTAATCAAAAACTGCTTCAGGGCCTAGAGAGAATTGTCCTTTATATTAATTATCCTTTACATTGAAGAGTCAGTAGGAAAGTGCTCTTCTTTTTACTACTAGGCCAACTTTCAAAGGGTCCCACTTAATAAAACATTCAAAACTTCACAAGGGATTTTGACCAATTTTGCTGCCACCCTCGATTCTAATTGTGCTATCCCATAATTGCTCTAGCATATGAGAAAAGGGCACGTTTCTTTTATTTATACTGCTAACTCTGTACGAATTTCGTACCCGCGTATGTGGGAATTTGGTGACGCTATTATCGCTGCGCTGATGTCCTTCTTTCACTTCGCCCTATTTGGATTCAAAGCAACAATTCAAAATAAAACGGCCAATAACAGAGGCAATCGCAAGACATATCTGACCATTTCCAAATACCAAGATGATATTTTTACACACGCCCTAGGGCTTTGGGCTCCCAGGTTTCATTAATAATGGCTCAGGCTGCAGATCTGTAGGTTTGGGAGTAATGAGTCTGGAGTTTCTCTGTGTTTGGAATTAACTTACACAAGCAAACAATACCTAGCAGTATATAGGTACACATCTATAAGTTGCATTCACAACTTTTCCAGCTAGAAAGCCTTAGCCAGCCCACAGTTAGTTGGCTTCACAGCTTCTGAGTGGGCTCACATGGCCACACCTGGAATGTCATAGATAACTGACAGCAAACGGACACACACCACTTCCATGGTGTCAGACAGAACATGCAGCTGCCCTATTTCATTCTCTACCTCCGAAATACCACCTATGGACAGGTATTGAAAATAATGACTCAATAATTCACGTGATATCCCCTTATCATAATTTTTGCATACCTTGCTTTTCACTGAAATTATTTACTGAAAGAAAAAAAACCAAGGGCCCCTCCCTTTGCAAAGGTTAGGTCTTTGCTCAAGCCCACAGATTTTAACCTCATAAATATTCCCAGCTATAAGATCTTATTAAGAAGGTATGTCTCCCAAGAGCATAAAACCATCAAGCTGTAAATTTTATTTAATTTCCCATGAGATTTCCTAGCCTCATACATATAATTAGAGTGCAGTATAGAGCACTTTTTGTGTTTTGTCAATAAATCACTAGGGAACAATCAACGTTTAAGAGGACAAGCTTTAATGATTTTTCAGACCCCTAAGCAATCATGCCTGCTACAGTGGCAAGCTGGTCTTTAACTTTCTCTAACTAGGATTGTGGACTGTAATGTTAGATAGGGTCCCAAACACTTAATCCTATTAGACTCCGCAGCCCAGACAATCATAGCTTATACCCCAGGGACATATTGATTTTGATTTGGTTGACAGATAAGACTAGCCAAGCTACTGTAGGCTATGCTTTATTAAGTGTTTACAAATTAAATATCTTAAGGTCTGTAACAAGCACAACTCTGCCGCACAGCCAACTGCAGATTTGCAATTACCTGTGCAGATGGACAAAAGATGACGCTCCATCAATCACCCAGAGCACATCTTACGCTATCAGTACCATCGAGTGCAACCAGTCAAGAGGCACCAGTCTATTCCTCACCCAGGAAGATGCAAGGCGCTCTTATCTCCGCTTCAGTACAGCCTCTTGAGAAACTGAAATCTTCTTGCGAGACTTTTGTTTGCGGCAAAGTATCTCAGGAATGTCTTTGTCAGGAGGAATTCATCAGGGTGTATTTCAGTATTGAGTCACGAGAGAAACTGTGTCCTATTTTTTAAAAGGAAACACCTCGCTTATTTTGCCCTCTCTATTCTTTATCTTAACTCTCAAACTGAGTGTTTTTTCACCGCCCATAATTTCCATATTGCTGCCACAGTCTTTATTTATTCTAATTCAGCCTACACGGGTACTCTTGCAAGTCCCTCCATGTCTACAGTGTAGACAGAGATAAACTATTCTTTCATATGCAGATTGTTTGTGACTTTTGGAAAGGCAATCCTATTCTGTGTTACAAAAAAAAAAAATAAAATAATAGATATTGTAGATGATTTAGAGAAAAAAAATGCATACAATAAAATTCTTTCTTGCATGGAAACCATAAAATAACTTTTACACCTGGGAGAGCTGAATGAGTATATTTCTGATTCGGCACTATTTTACCCTTGACTTTGCACTGATGTCCATGACAGAAGGAGAAAAATAACTGCAGAGAATTGGATGCAAAGAATTCATAAATTTACTGAAAGGAAATATCTGGAAAAGAGAAATTGCCTTCTCGAACTATACAGTGCATGGCAGTATACAGAACGACTGGGGTCAACAGATAGGACGGTATTTCTGTACCCTGAATTACCCTTGTGTTCTCAAGTGGAAACCATCTTAGAGGCACTGAATGCACATTAAACACTTGAGCTTTTCATCGTATAATTTGATAATCACACCAACTAGACTATCAGGCAAAAGTCTCCCAAGTACTTTAAATATGTTAATGAACCAAGATTTTATCTATAGTCTTATACAGCTTGCACAAATCTATAAATAGGCTTATCTCAGGGTTATTGCTGTTATAAATTAATTATGGAAATGTCAACCAAATCAGGTACATGCCAAAGGAGTAATGGGGAGAGCAGTGATTTGCAACAGAAGATTCAGATACTGGGTGACCTGCATGAAGGGTTCACAGCCCCTGGCAGCAGTCCACAAACTTTGAGGGAATTTAACCTTGAAGAATACACTTAAAATTGGTTTTCATATGAGTAATTGACAGTGGCTGAAGACATGGACTGAGTTAGGGAAGAGTTATTGCACTGTTTTCTTTCAGGACTCATTCCTTAAACCACAACTGTTTATTTTTAGGCACCGGGAGCTACAGAGTAAAGGGTTTGGGGTTTTCAATTTTGCATTTGTTTGGAGGTTTTCTCAGGGAAGAAGGGTAAGGAAATGGAGATTGGGGGCCTTTACCAAACTGTGCCAAAGCTATGTGTAGGGACAAAATCACGACTTTAAAAGGAAAACCCCAATGAAATAAAAATTACTGTTTTCCCACTTAGAACTGAATGTCTATCTGTTTTTAAGGATAACAACAGAAGTATGTGACCCCTGAATATTATAAGAAATTTCATGTGTGCATCTCTGCATTTATATTAAATCAAACCCAAATGGCACTCTAAGAAAGATGAAGGTTGAGAGATCTCCCAGAGCACAATATATTACTTCCACTACTTATTCTACACACTGTGATTGGACACGTGAACCCTGTCTGTGGATGAGGACTCTTACTACATCAGTTCACAAACTGAACAAAAAGCTTACACATGCCCCAACCACCTAGTATTCACAACGGAAACATTCTTTATCTTCCATAGTTAATGTCTATTCTTTTTATTTAATCAGAAGACAGCTATAGAAGAGGTTTGGGTTTTTTTAATTTCCGCTTTTCTTGTCATTCTTTTAATAGGTTGATATCATTGTTGAGGAAATGAAAAAGAAAAAAGCAGGACATTAGTGAATGAAATACCAGATTATAATGTGCCAACAATGCTGAAGTTGAGATATGCTAAACATCTACATATATTGCCTCAGTTCAGGAAGTTAAAGGCAAAGAGCTCTTGATTATATAGCTTAAAAAGAGAAAAGAAAAAAAAAGGAAACACCGTTTTTACAGTGATTAGTGTTGACACACTGTGAGTCTCCAGCCCTATTCTGCTATAACCAATCTAAAGTTATTAAACAATTCATCCCAAAAAGCTTGCCAAAACCAAAATCTCCTTCACTAAGAATTTAGATATTATTATGGGTAACTGAATTCTGTCTCCCAGTTAGGGTCCACTTCTGTGTGACTGAAACACGAATACATTTGTGAAACAAACTGGGTCTAGAATATCAAATAATCTCAGGATACTTGCAGATGCTTTATTCTTCTGGCTACATCAATATAAATGGATTAAACAAAATGCTTTCTATTGCTAACTAGGACACAGTGTTGTAGCTGGTCAAATACAGATCTGATTGTAATGATCCGATCCAAGGGCCTTCTGATGCGCAGGCTAAATTATTACTGTTCACTACTCCTAACCATGAGCTACAGAGAGTGGGCAATGCAATGATAACCAGATCGACCACTTAACAGGTTGGTTCTTGTCTTGCAATTGCAGCCCACCCCAAATACCAGGAATCAAAGTCTCAAGACTGCGAGTCTCAAGATGCTCTACAGAAATGATCAAACTGCTAAAGGACAGACCTCTCTCAGATGGAAGAAAACACTGCCTAGCAGGCAGAGTCTCCAGCAAAACTAGCATTAAGCAAGAAAGTGTCTGGGAGAAGAGGACTGAGATTCCCTGTGCAAAGCCCTTAGTGCCACAATTCACATGTGGGAAGAATATCTCAAAATGTAATTGAATTTCTTCTTCTTAACTCTAGTGAAGACATGAATGGTAAGACATCAAAGAAAGAAGCTGAATGAAATAAAGACTGCTCCACAGACCAGAAGGCAGAAAGGAATACAGCCATCAACAAGCCATTTATGGACTATTTCTATTTGGAAGGATTTCTCCTCTGACCACTGGAGAAGTGTTATCACCTGCACACTGTTTAAATACAGATTCAACCTTGCAACTATGGTGGAAATAAGATTTAAGTGGTGCTTAGATTCTTTGTTGGCTCTCTGCACTGATAGAACTTAACTATACCACATACTTACCCGTACACAAGTGCCATACTTTGGTTTACATACTAGAACAGTAGAAGCCACACAAGAGTAGTGAATGTTTTCTGAAATTCTCCACTGCAGCATCTGCTACTGGTCCTTTTCATCAAAACTTACAAGTTCTATTACAGACATTAAATTCATATCTACTAACTGCTTAATAGTCTGAGTAAGATAATGGACTCAAATTCTCAGTGAAAAAGTGACAGCATGAGGCAATTTTCATCAGATGAAGTTTGATTTTAAGGATTTTGATAAAATATTAAATATTTCCTGAAAGGTAACCATGATTTATAAATACACCTCCTCATTCTGCTGCAATAGGGTGTTGCACACCCTCACCCTAATGAAACTTTCAAACGAAAACTATATAAAGCTTGTGTAGTTCCTCCAGCAACAGTTTGGGATGCACGAAATAAAGCAAAGAACATCTGGTTACCTTGTCCTGATTGGTGTTTTACACAGTAAATGGCCAACCTTTCTCTCAACCTCTACACGTTGCTTTTTCCTTGGCGCCTACAAATCTTTAAATAAAACTCCAAAATATTTCTGTGCCTCACAAGAGACGTTACCACCATCGTCTGTGCAGCTCTCAAATAGCATGGTAATTTCTAGCAGTGTCACAGCATTTGTGGACGACAGCATGGAAGGCAGTATTAGACTGTCCTGTGATCACGTTCCATCACCTCCTGCCATAGGAACGTGATGCAGGTCCCAACTTGTTGCTGTCCTGGCAGCTGTGAGGTTGTACTCTTATGGGAAAGCATTTAGACAATAACTGGTGATGCAGGACTCAAGGAGTCTGGAAATAGAGATCAAAATACCACCTCATACTCCTGATCTCCCCATTTACTGCTCCTAAAACTTTAACTAGGCTGAACTGGGCAGAGATACCTGTGGAGAGACTGTGTGGAGATTGATCCTATTCCATTCCCAATGACTGGGTCAAAACTACTGCTCATAAACAGAGCAGGGATTTGCTAACTATGCAGCTTTGGGGCCAAGCCGTTATGGCTTATTCAAAACAGGCTAACAAGTACTCTGGTTACATCCTGGAATTCATAAAACTTTTGCAAGTGTTATATTGGTCTTGTAAAAGTGGAATGTGTGTGCAGTATATTCTAAAGACATCAAATGTTAAGTATTTCACATAAGGCTGTGGAAAAAGCTTGTCTTCCCCCCTCCTCTGTTTTGGCATTAACTGCTACTCACGGGTAATGAAAAGCAGAGAAGTACAAGCCTGGGTACCTAGGCTGCCAAACTACGTTACAAGTGATCAGCCCGAGCTTGGAAGGAGTGATCTTAATTACAACAGATCCCGCGGATAACACAAATCTCACACCCAGCAGAGAGTGGTGGAAACTATGGATCTTGATTCATGATATCCAGGTGCTTCTAGGTCCTGATCTAAAACCACTGAAAACCTTTGAAAGATTTCACTGGGCTTTGGATCAGATTTTTAGCATGTACAACTAAGCTTATGCTGTCTGGGGACATGATGAATGATTAATTTTGCTACTGACCTGACTGACAGTGGAAGGAACAACTCAATATCTTTTTGAAACTGGGTCTGGAACAGTGGTTAAAGACTTCTGAAATGTAAAGGAGCTGTTCTTCTCTTTTTCATATCTTAAGGTAAGGGAGGATCACATGGACATTTATCCAAGCTAGGAAAATCCCCTTTGTTCTCTTCAGAAAACTACAGGTGGAATATATTTCTCTTACGGCTCTAGACTAGCAAGACAAATGAAATGGATAAACATGAAACAAGGATAAAAGGCGAGGAAGTCCACACCACTATGCCATGGTAAATGAGGTGACTTAAGACTGGTCTTTTCAATTTAAAATTACCCTTTTACCACCTCTGAGAAAATACAGTTCACTGTCACTTAGACCTTACCAGCAGCTCTAAAGGAATATAGAATTACCTGCCTTGAAATGAAATAAAGGCTGTCCTGAGCCAGAAAAAGAGAGTCTAAGGATGAAGAGAGAGTCCAGTCAATCCTCCACCAAGCTAACCCTGAGGATACACCCTGTCTCTGGACACAGCCACACGTCCTGCAAATGGGAGAAGATCCATCTCATACCCAACAGGTTCATAAGGGCATTTTATTCCTCTTATCCCCCCCCCCCCCCCAAGCCACAGACAGTGCTGTGCTGCAACTGGCCAACCATGGTCTAATTAAGCAATAGTAGTTTCAGCACAGACTATTTCCTGGGGATTAATGACCAGCAGAGAAGCAGTTGATGATCTGAGAACCATTAAAGCCAGTTAGTCATTAATCCCTAGCTATACCCTGCATCTAAGTCATTACAGATATTATTAGATTGGGGTACAGACTTGTGTGGATACATATTATTGGTTATTGCTCCATGTTGTTGTTGCAAGGCTTTGCTATTGACTATAAGCTGAGGAAGCGACAGGAGGAAGTAGCATTTCTGATAATGAAGGTTTAAGCCTCAAAAACCCAAACTTCCTCTATGAGCTCAGATAAGCTCCCTAAGCTCTCTGCAGCTAAATCACATCACCTTGAAGTGGGGGGGGGGGGGGGAAGAAGATCACCTCTTTACAAGATATGCAAATAAATCATCAGAAACGTTAGCTTCCACTTGTCAGGATATCACACTGTTCACCAACCTCACACTTTGCTCCAGAATTGATTAAAAAGAAAAACAAAATCAAGACCAAAAAAAAAAATAAAATAAAAGATGAGAACAAGGGATGGCTTGTACAGTAACGTGGAGAAAGGTGCATCACATCCTCCAAAGTTTGCTACCTGATGTGCCACACAAACACTCCAGCTGTGACTGTTCTCTCACAAAGCTGGCACGGCAGAATCAACCTGGAAAGCACATGAAAGACCAGTGGATTCAGGGATGCTCCAGGAAGTGGTGCTGATAACCCACCACTCAGCAGTTTCCCTTCAGATGAAGCTTGAGTCTGATGGTTCCTTTGCTGCTGAAAATCTCCTCTGTTGAATTAGGAGTTAATTAGGGCCAGGCGGTTTATGCTTATTAAAGGTTTTGCAGCACTTTTTGCAAGAACATCCAGGGTACTGGCAAGTTCCAGCTAATTGGTCTGCCTGTATAAAGTTGTTATTATTATTATTAGTTCTTCTACTATCCCTTCTAATGTATAACAGACGCAGCCCCTCTATGCTCTGAACTATATCCTTGTCTCGCTGTTGTCTATTAATACCCTTTGCATATGTGACATTGCTTGTTGGAGGAGTCTGTCACTCCTTTTTCACTCACTTGCCTTTCCCTGTCACTGAAGAATATATTCTTTCCTGTTAAAATCCTAACAATACCCCAGGTTGTACAGTCTCTAGGCAATCCTGGCAGCTAAGGGGACCAGACATAGCTGGAAGAGAAGGAAGCAGCAGCAACCATTTTATATCTTTGAGTATTTGTCATAAAATTACCTATTAACTCCAGCACACGGGTTATGATTTACTTTAATTACAATATTGGAAAGAGAAACACATGAAAGAGCAGTGGCACATATTAGGTCACGCCAGCACTGCACCAAGGAGTGCTATGGACTATTGATTCATGCACTACTTCAGATAGATGCACTGTTCTGATCCATTTGGCCAAATCAGTGCAAGAGCCGGAGATAAGCTGCACAGGTATAAATTGCCCACAGCACTCAGGTATGCAGACACATTCACCTCATAAAATAATATTCGCAATAGTAAAAAATAAAAAAAAAAATCCAATTAGTGTCTAAAAATCCCAAGACATGGTACTACTTGGGGGAAAAAAAAAAAGAAGGGGGGTGAAATCCCCTCCAAGGCTTGATATCTTGACAACCAACAGGCAATATTTTGCTTTTATTGTCTACAAAGTAATGAGAAAGAGAGGAGAGCTGTGAGAGCGGGTGTCTCAGTGAGCCGCTTTACAACAGGAGTAAGACATTGCAGAGTGCAGTACTTGCATCTCCTCATTTAAGATCTCCCAGTGCTGGCTAATTGCATTGCTAATTGCAATGGTAGCACACACGCCCACCACTGCCAGCTCCTTCCCTGGACAAGGTCAAGTCACACCATGAGCTGGTTACGGTACACACCACGGCACCAAAATGCACTGCTTCAGAGCAGAGAAAAATCACACACACAACTCCTACTACAATGGACCAGCTGCAGAGCTCTTACAAGAATTTCCTCCTGGAGACTCTGAGGAACAGTTTATTCCCAGTTTATCATTAATCTCCCATCTGCCACCTCCAGAAGAAATGGCACGTGCTGTACTGGCCTGAGAACAATCATCAGCATCTCCAAATGCAACTGGCAGGTGACTTTGCTGTCCCTCTGTGTCCCATTTCAATTCACCTGGCAACTTGCACCTGCAAGATGATTTGGCGGATGTGGACATCTCTAGCACTTTTTAGAGTTAGGCCCAACGGGGCTCATAATAAAACATCCCTTCTACAAAATGTGGGAGCTTTTGGTATTAAAAAGCTTTGGCCTTAGCACCTGTATCAGCACGTCAGGTATAAAACAGAGACTGCTTCCTCTCTGCTGGTAGTTGTGAAACACATGAAATATGGGTGTCAGTTGGACTCCGGCTATTCCACTGCACAGTCCTCCTTGGACCACCACCACCCAAGGCTGGACTTAACTACACTGCCTTCTACATGACTCAAACTGTTCTTCAAAGCACTATGAGAGCTCCTGGGACCACAGTCCAAGAGCTGCTGCTACATTCTCACTGGGTAGCAAATGGAGGTTTTCTCTAGTTTAGCCCCTTTGAGTCTAACAGAGAAAGAAGCTTTTGGGAGAAGGGAGAGTATGAAAGAGGGAGACAGAAAGAACGAGTCTAAAAATGGAATTTTAAGCCACCACCTCAGTGATTCTGCAGTAGGCTTTTCTGTACATATCTTGAGCTTCTTTCACCTAGAATTCCTTCAGCTCGTCACCACAAAAGCAGAACTCGTTAGGTCTGACATAGTTCATTATTAATAGCATCTAATCCCAAAGCATCTCATACAGAAAAGCAAGCTTAAATCCAAACTTTTTGCTTCTGACTACTTTTTAGATCAATCTAACTGGACATACTGGCTACTCAGCCACCCGAAGCATCACCTCTTTGGAAAAACAAAGAATTTCTATGAGATTTTTGACCTCGTTGTTTTAGTGCACAGGACAGAAGAAATCCTGGGACAGCGTTCTGCTCCCTGTCCCCTTTCATGGAAGCAGCAGAAAGAGGGCTGATGTACTAATGAAAGAGTCAGCATCTCCCTGTCAAACAGAGGCCGCAGAGCAGAGCCTCACACTATAACATTCCTCATGCCTGTGTTCAGTTGTGTCCCAGGAAGGAGGGAGGGATGTGGCCGTATCCGGGTGTACCACAGACGGCAGCGATGGGGAGGGATGGCAGAGGATGAGGGTGTCTGGTTGTAGCACAGTGTACAGTCGTCAGGCAGCTGTTGTATCTAAGCCCCTCCACAGGTGTTGTGGTGACAGCCCTGCTGCACTGAGGGCACCCAGATCTACTGCAGGAAAGGTCTGGATTTCCAGGGTTGACAGACACTTTGGAAGAAGAATGTCATTAGCAGCTGACTTTCCTCACCTCTGCCCTTTGCAGGAGAGGAAGAAATTATCCCCAGGAGCATCTCCGTGGAGTGGAGCCTGGTAGCACATTCCACCTCATGCGTATCTTGTTTATTCTAAGTGGAGCTACAAATCTGTTGAGTGAGCATTTTGTTTTGATTAAAAATTAATAGCTGCTTTTGACCCAGGTGGATTAATTTCACTTCCACCAAGTATCAAGTTAATTGACACAAACTACTGTCAGGTGAAAGAACCAATTAACAAACTGTGAGAAGGACTCCTCTCCCCCACATGTTGTTTTGACTGAAGGTTGGTGGGTTGGTTTTTTTTTTTTTCCTTTTAATAGAAAAATTTCATCTCAGCAGAATGAGATTAATTACTTAAACAGAGGAACAAAAGAAAGCAGACAGTGGGGGGAGTGGAGAGGAGCTCACTATGTGCCCAGAGTTTGCTGGCAAGGTGCTGCAGAGGAGGGCTGGGGAAGGAGCCTTGCTCCTGCCTCCCGAGGGTTGTTCTCACCAATTAACGGCCTCTTCCAAGATTATCAGTCATCAGGGTTTGAAGCGTGGTGGTGGTTTATTGCAGCTTGGCAAAGGTCTCTGATAAGGTCCTCAGAACACGACAGCAAGGTCATTCGAATAAAGAGCAGGCAGAATCCCTCCAGAGTGAGTAACGAAGCAGCAAGAGCCACAAAAATATCTCCCACTCTCATTCTTTATATTTAAATTAGAAGTTTTCTGTAGCAATGCATTATGAATAGGAGCGTGTGTTAGCCTAGGAAAATCAAAGTAGATCCTTATTTAATGCTCGTTAAATGTAAGCCAGCCCAGCCTTTGCTGGTTGAGCTTTATGGATTGCTTTTCAGAGCCTGGAACAGCAAATGGCAGGCTGGCAGAAAGGTCTGGCAGAAAGGGCTATTGTTTGGCCATGATTTCAAGCAGCTACACATGACCCGAATCAGAGAAATGGAAGCACCCTTTCCAGGTTACATTTTGTCAGCACAGCTATTAGAACTCAGGAGCACATTTTCTACAAGCAAAGGGACTTATGGTTCCAAGTATCCTTCTCAAACTGTCTTGTGCTAGAGAAGGTAAACCCCTGCAGAAAGGAGGAGGCCTAAAAAGCAGTTAGGTGTGCAACTCCTATTAAAATCAAACCAAGCTGGCTGCCTCACTTGCTTACGTCCTTCTGAAAATCCCCTAAGAAGCCTATTTACATCTCTAGGCATCCAAATGCCATCTACAGATCCTGTCCTTTGGAATCCACGTGATTTGGACATCTATACATGCTGTGTCTATTTAGAAAAGTCTCCTAGATTGTCTGGCTGGCTTTGAAAATCTATTCCAAGCTGCTAACACTGTGGCTTAAGTTTTATTATAGAAGTTGCTTAAGTAGGCAAATATTTTCAGTTATATATGTTTTCCCTTTACTTAACAAAGTCATACTTATAGCACTTCATTTATCCTCCTGAGACTGTTTGTTCAAATCACTCTTTCATCCTTAGCCACTACTCTACCCCAGGGACCAGCTACAAGCTTTTCCCATTATTCATTTTTTATTCAAAGAAACGGCTAGAAAATCCATTAAGGGGGAAGAGGAGAAAGGGGAGAGGGAGACAAGGAGAGAGAGAAAAAGAAAAAGAAGTGAGAAAAGGGGAAAGGGAAAGAAAAACATTTTTTCGCAGACAACAGAAGACAACTGGCCTAATTCTTCACTGGGACCTTGTCTACTTTCTTGCACATCTGAAAACCTTTCCAGAATGTTCCGTTCTCCCCACCTGATAATGATGTGTACAATTGCAGAAGGGAGATGATCACATTGAGTCTCTGCACAGGGAAAGAACAATGTCGTACATTGCAGGGGAATACCCCCTGTACAGCCTGTGAAATGCTCAGATACGCAGATGTAGAATATATATATATATGAAAAATATAAAAATATAGTGGTAAGAGCTAATGAAACATCTAAACAATGGTGCAAAATACTTAAAACAGACAGAAAGGGTTTGCAACGAGCTAAAATGGGAGTATGCAAAGGCTCCCCTCCCCAGAGGAGGGCTGGCTGTCCTGAGCCTTTATGTAGCACCGTCAATTCATTAGCGGAGCTGTGCCTGAAAAGCCTGTCCCTGCACAACGTGTGTCCACTCATTACCTGTAGGCTTCCAGTGATCATATGCTGGTGAAGGACTACAAACATACCTGGCTGTCTCTGACATCCAGAGAACTGAGAGAAAATGAAAAGAGGAAATTGCAATTCAATTCAGTGCATATGGAGAATAAAGAGACATCGTTTCATATGCACTGGCTTATCCTTCCCTTTGGTTTATGTTAAAAAATATACAGTATTAGCTGCCCTTTCCTCTTGGAAAATGAGCAGCACAGGTAATGGAAACCAATAACGAACTGTCAAGTGCGTTACTGCAATCTGTCCACATTTAGGTGATTCCTGTTATGTCCTATATCTGACCAAGGGGCAAAAGCAATTGTTCAAATGAAACCAGGTGACAAATCCTCCCAATCACTTCTCCCTTCATGTCTCCACAATCAGAGCACTGATCTGAAAAGCCACAGAGATATCTCAGCATTAAGGATTCCAGCCCTCCCGAGAAAGGCTTAACTGAAAGTAATAAACTAACAAGAGATCCCCACATTTCTTAAGAGGACACCAGATGAGGTTTGACAAGCTACTGAATATTAAAAAAGATACACACAAAAATGCCTGCACATGAACTGGCCATAGCATAATCCATCTCATGGCAGACCGCAGCGGTTACACTCCAATCACTTCCTTTCCATTGACTTTGAGACTGCAAGTGATTCACGTTAAAATTTGCAAGACGAGCTAAGACACTGGATTTGTTAGGAGTGAGATCAGAAGACATTCAGTCTGCCAGGCAGAAGTGCAATTCCTGAGATGGATTGCAGGTTTTTACATTTCCTGCCCATCACAGACTCTTCCCTGTTAACCATCACGACACCTGAGCAAGGGCACTCAGACAATTTTTTTTCCCAGATATAAAAATGGGGAGAGAACAAATATGCCCAGGTTTTCAATTGAGTTTTAGCCACAAACTCTGACAGTATGACCTGAACTACCACTGTGTGAGGGACACAAAAGATATGGCTCTGGCAGTTCTTGTTGCAGGAGCTCCTCCACTGACTGCAAATTAAAGGGAAGGGTCAGCTTCATTCAGTACTAACTTCTGTCTTCATTGCATGCTCAGAGGATAGTACTCAGGCTAGAGCCTTAGCTGATGCAAATCAAGAAAAGCTCAGTAGTAATCAGTGTCAGACTGATTTATAACAACTGAGAATCTAGCCCCTTACAAGGTCAATATTAGCAAAAGAAACGAGGGAATGTGATGGTACTTACTCAGGATTTGATAAGTAAAGGCCCTCTACAGTGGGGGGAAGGAGTATCTTACATGGGAATCTTTCACTGGGCTTTTGCAAATATTTCTATTGTTCAAAGGCAGGGATGGGGGAAAATAACACACACTAGAACATGAATCTTTATAACTAAAGAGCTCTTCAGAATGTGCTTTCTCTTGAACTGTGTTTTTCCTGCTTCACTGTTCCATTGTTCTTCATTTATCCAAGTCCTGTAGGCAGGAATCAGTTAAATAAACTTAGGATGGCTTATTGCTTGGCATATTACTAGGGCCTTTTTTCCTTTAGATCTCTTACAAAACTGAATTAGTATTTCTGCACTTGTGAAAATGTGCTTAGTAGTTTTATTACACAGACATTTCTGCATGAAGGTGAAATAAAGTCTCTGTCACTACAACTAGTACTGAATTCAATTATTCCCTCCCAATTATTCACCACATTTAATGAAATCTAGAAAATTGCAGTAGTTGGTCATCATCTAAAAGAGAAAAATGGCCTTAACAGTATCTACAGATAAGCATGAATGCCTCCTACTGAAAGAATCTATTCTTAACTAGTTCTTGATATTTCAGTTAAATGAAATCACTTGTCTGATTAGCTGTGGCCTGGAATCTTTTTCTGCTGCTAAGTCCTGAGTAAGCAGTCACACGAAAAAGCACTGAAGTTCTTAAATGAGAATCTCTAGGAAGCCTCATTTCATTGATTTGCTTCACTTAGATGCCAGAGGTAAAACTATCCGGTGTGACACAGGGAAATTAGTGATGGTCCACAACCTGCCTGACCAGTTATGCCATTGCCAGATTCCAACCTAGCTGGCACAGACAATATTCTTTCTACCGTATCCATTTGATGCAACAATCTCTGCTTAAGTATTTCAGAAGAGAATTTAAGAGAGGTGTCCTTGTGAAATGAGTTCCTTTTCTTTCTTTTACATCACACTCAAATTCTTCAGATGACATTGAAGCAAAACCCCCATTTACTTTAATGTGCATTATTCCTGGGTATGTAGACTACAGTTTATAGGCAATAATAGATATTTGAGTCTAAAAGAACATTTAAAACACAGGAATGACTACAGCTTGTATTTTGCTTTTATCCTGTATCCCATATTTCCAAATTAAAAAACAGAAACAAAAAGCCCCAACAACCACAACACGTTTTGCTGTTCTTTTTGTAGCTATTGGCAATGACAAAAGAATGAGATCACACCTATAAAACTGTTTTTCCTCACCTGGAAGCAGATCAGCACATTTGCCATTTCAGAGATCCACTTCCTGTTACTAAAAAGGCAATTTCTTTGGGTAACAAAGCCATGTACTTCTGGCGGTAAGCCAGGAAGCTTAAAGAGAAACCTTGAATTCTGAAAACATAATAGACAAGGGACTCAGCTTAAGAAAAGATTTCATCTATCAACTAACAAGAGGCTGGGGTCATGAAGTAGGGTATTCTTTATACTTGAGAGACCAAGCTAAAAGTCTTAAAAAAGTACAAGAAAACCCTGTCTGGAATGCTCTCTGTATGTAATAGAGGTTGCAGCTTCGAGAAGGCTTATCATTTCTCCTGACATTCTGACAGAAATGTGTAATATAGAAGTTTAGCAGTGTGGGCAGGTTAAATTATACCAGGCAGGAGAAATCATTTCAATGTGAATTGAAGCGTTTACTGCTGTCCACTTCCAGCTCTAGCTTGTTATTCTCTCTCCTTCCCATAGCTTCATGTTTTTAACAGAAAAGCTTCATTTTAAAACGGATGTTATATAGGGGGTGCTTGGGTTCTAGCATTTGGTCCTTCCTCAGAAAAGATACTTAACACACTACTAAAGCATGACTTAGTTCTTGCTCATCTATTGAGTTTTCTATATATTTTCTATGTACTTTTTTTTAATGTGTTTACCTGGTATGGCAAATGCTGTGGTAAACAGATCATATATTGAGCAATATGGTTATGGGAACTTTTGACTAAACCTTAGTGAGTTTATATACAGAAAATATTCTTATGAATAAAAATGAACTTCCAGAAAAACCTGCCATTTCCCCATGAAAAAGAGCAGAGTAAAGACCATTTTCAACTGTAAACCTTCGTTTCTATTGCAAAAAAGCATTAAAAACTGCTCAGTTAAACCTCCTTAGCCTGCTTTTCATGGAGCTAAGGAACACACTCTCTTTTTTCTACCTGTCCCAGAAGCAAAAAGCATCATCTTTACTTCTATTCTAGAATGGTGCAATCCAGCCCACAGCAGAACCTGAACGACACACAATCAGCAGCTCCAAATCTAGAAAGGAAACTGGTGTGTACAATGCCTACGTGTAAAGAAATACATAAAGAAATACTGCTGGAAATGTGTCCCCTACAGCACCGTGGTGCATTCTGAGCTACTGTGAAGCACGAGTCCCTCTCGACGTGGATGGAGCTCCCAGATCTTAAACCAGTGGAGCAGTCCTTTCTTGTCCAGATCTTTTCTTAAGCTTTTGTTGCCATCTCAGAGATGTTCAAGCTTTTTTACCAGCTCTCACCATTTCCCCTAGCATTTGTAGGTAGAGTCACTCCTATTTCCAATTGATTTTTGAAATCAGGGTGCTTGGTATCATTTAGCACTTTAGAATAAGCGGGCACTAATTAATGGCAAATTACAATAAAATTTATACTAAATTACATATGGCATCTGCATTGGTAGCCAATGAGTTCATTCTGATTAATGTTAGCACAGGAAGTAGCAGGGAGTTTGTAATGATTTACTAAAGCAGCTAAGTGAAAGCTCTTTAGTCAGGTTGCCGTTAACAAAAACAAGCATTAAATTACTTAAAGACAATCATTAATTTAAATAAGTATTTTGTTACTGTACATATAAATCAGTGTCAAATAAAATATAAATCATGTATCTCTATATAAATATAGATATATAAATCTCCCATGCACAGAAAAGAAACTTAGTGTCACAGTTGCCACGCCATCTAAAAACCCAGAGATGCACAGTGTACAAGTGGTCCCCTCCCATCTTCATGCCCCAAGATCCACAGAAATCACACACCAGGATGTGACCAAGAAATGAAGACTCTGGTATCCCTCAGACCAGATGAAAAGTGAAACACCACTATGGATTTTAATGGCATATATCCTAAATGGCACTAATCTTACTGGGACCTGTCAGATTCATGTGCAGAACAAGGAGCACTATACTGCCATCTGAGCAGCCCTAAGGGATGCTTTAAGCAGCAAACCTGACAGTTCCCACAGTGTATTCCTCAACTTCAACTGCAGAAAATACTTGCTGGAGATGACAGCCAGTGACACCAGAGGATCCTAAAAATCTCTGGAACACTGGACCACTAGTGGTCTTCAAAATGTTCTGGAGAACACTATGCTCCTTACACAGCAATGATCCACAAACCATCCGTGGGCTGCTCCAAGGTCTCCTAGTTCATAAGCAATGCACAAATCACAATTAGGAGCCACTAAACTAAGAAAAAAACCCAACCAATCAAACAAAAACAAACCCCAACATTTTGAATGCAAGGCATGGGATCTGGGAGATCTGTGTTTCACAGATCTGCTACTGACATGAATGATTTATTTCTTTTCTTTGTATTTGATTTCCCCTCTGATTCACAAGGTCTCTTTTAGTTATATAAAAATATTTGGGAGACAAGGGTGGTTTCTCTCACTCTGTACTGTGCATAGGTCAATAAGACTCCAGCATGGAAGGGGTTTCTGAGGGCTGCTGCACAGGATTCAACAGTACAAAAACAATAAAACATCACTTGGATTTCAGGCCTCAGTTGCAGAAACTCTTCCATCTTGAGCCTTATGCTCATACTGAAATGGATCCCTAAACAAAGACCATGATATGAGTAAGTTCAGAGCTGCTGTTATTCTTGGGCCAGGAAAGAGAAACAAAAGCACTGGAGTGACTGTATGGAAGTCGTGATGGAGCTTCTCTTTCATTGCCTTTTTGATGACATATGACAAGGACAAACATCGATCTTCCGGCATGTTTGTATTTTCCTGGGAGTACAAGAGACTATGGATTTCTACCATATTGAAAATAACAGCCTTGACTTAACATTCTTGCAATGCCCTCTAAAACTGATCTTATTCAGCCCGCAGCCGGTCTGCTTTATCGTAGTGCACTGACACCATCAATCAAAGCGACCCTGGTAACAGAACAAAGCGAAGTGGCTCCATTCAGGCAGTGATGGTAATACTTCCTACCTCTTCAGCTTCTTGAAGTGGAGGAACTGTAAGTGTGTTACAGAAAATTAGCCAAGCCTCTTAGTTCCTGTGAATAGGTGAACTCAAAAGCAGGATGGCCTCAACAGGGCACAAGTCTGAGATGATATAACACCCCTGGCTCCGTGACGGACATCCTCGGTGACTGCAGCCGTGAGAGATTTTGTACCAGAGATCATTACAAAGCTAAGGAGGGCCACACGCTCACATGCTGCTGTACTGAGGTCGTGTAAATGTCTGAGAGAGAGAAACCGAGTCAGCGAGAGTTTAAATGATTTGTGCATGCCAGCAACGAAGCAGGGCACAGGACGGAAGGCAGAGATGCATTAAGTGAGGAGGCTGAAAGGTTTTCAGGGCTCCTCTTCCAACTGCAGTCATCACAGGGACGTGTGCTTCCCCAGCCACAGCTGACTGGGGTTGACCCTGTCCTGTCCCAAATCTTACTCCTCTGCTTTAAAGCAGCAGATTCAACTCCCCTCCTCTCCCTGCAGTCACCCAGATTTTGCAAATCAAAACAAAGACAAAAAACTGTAACTGCATGAACAAGAGTCCCCCACCAAGTACTGCTGGCACATAAAAATGCTGACAGAAACAAAGTTTTCCAAATGAGGCTACGTGTAAACAACTGGCACATACTGTCCAAAATTAACTTCTCTCTTCTCCTTCCCTGCCTCTGGCTGAGAATTTGTCCTCAGTCGGCAACACAGAACCAATAAAGCAGCCATCTATCAACCCCCTAAACCAAACAGTACCACCCATGTGCTGCCAGAGGTTAAAAAATTGAAAATGTTGCCTATCTTACCCATTCCTGGAACGGCCCCTTTATCTGAGATTATTATAGACTGCCCCTCAATTCTTCAATTTGTCTGGGATCTGCTAAATGTTTCTCTAAATTCATCACTTGGTGCCCCTCCTCAGCCATGCATTAACTGCTTGGTTTTCTCTGAAAGTAAGGAATTTGATATGACACATAAGTCACCATAAACTCTACAGGATTAAGTAAGTTATTACCTCTTCCAGCACAACTGGTTTCTACAAATGATACCCTGGAAAATGACATTATCACTCAGTGATTTGCTTCAATCTGATTGCTACAGTTAATGTAATAATGTAACTCAATTAGGATGCTTTTGTTATGAATGAACAACCTTGTTTAATATTGTCTGACTGTCCAGAGTCAGCTTAAATGTGATGTTGAGACTGCCTGCGAAGCTCAGAAATTCAGTGGTGCATTTTAAGAGGAGATACTGGCATAGATTAGAAAGCCCAAGCAATTTTTAAAGACACAGAGGTCATCTTGGTGCTTCCTACCAGATGAAAATTACAAAGCAGGCATCTTTGTAACGCCTGGAAATGAATCCGGACTTTCAACAGAGTTCAGAGAAAGGCTTGCAAGACTCACTGCACACAATTTGACTCTCATTTTCAAAGCAAAGCACGTCAGGTTTGCCTTAAGCCATTTCTTCCACATTTTGCAGCTCTCACCAGTAGCTCTCAGCGTGAAGACGAGTAGTCAGGCTCATGGTGTGCGCACACTGAGAGCCTGGGAGAACCCAGACAGTCAAAAGTTAAACATGTTTCTCACCTTTTCCTATTTTCACGTGCAGTGGTGTCCTTCAGGTGCTTAGAACACACTACTTAGGTGCTTAAAGTCACCTACCACCTCAGCAGCTAAGGTAAGGTATTGAGTTACTGTTAAGCATTTATAACACTCTCACTGTTTGCACACATGCTTTTCTTAAAACTACAACTCCTTGACTCTCAAAATATCTCCATGGGAAGTAGATAACCTGAGGTCTTGCACTAAAGGCTGGTATGGCTGAACCAGGGGTTCATTCTTCGGTGACACAGCAAGGTGCTGGCAGAGAGGCTTTCAGAGAAGGTGTTATCTCATCTGTAGGTACTGTGAGGGAAGAGGGAGGATGAGGTTATGCAAAACCTGCACTGGATTAACAGAAAGACTCAAGTCCAGAAAGATCCGTTCTCTGCTGGTACCTGCAGGCCCAACCCTAATTCAAACCATGTGTTAAGTCTCTTCACTCCTACCCTGTCTAAGGGAATTGCTGGAATCCAAGATACACAGTAGCTGTACTTTACCACTTCCAAGTCCACAATACCCTTATTAGTGCTGAGCCAGATGGAGAGAAATATGCGGAAACCAAAGCTGTACTTGCTGGAATCCTCCTCAATTCATCGGTGCATGCATTTAATTTCCTGTCTCCTTGTTTTCAGCCTGTCCTTGGACATGTTTATGAGAAACCTGAGATGGTTACATATGTTGTGGCCTCCAAGACTCTTAAAAACATGAAATAATCACCATAACTTCGATATATATATTTTTTTCTTCTCTTTCTAAAGAAACCTCCAAAGAAATGTCTCACCTTCTCAGTTCTCAAGCCTAAGACTTTTTTTTTTTTCTTTCTTCAAGGAAATGTGAGAACAGCCATTCAGGAATGGGGAGCATGCCTCGTACATGATCATAAAATCTGATTTGTTATGAAAAACAGATGTTATCCAATAGCATAGAGTCTATATGAATATTATACTTGAATAACATAGAGTAACATATAGTCCTTAAAGAAACACTTTTTATAATCTAGGTATGTTTGGACATGGCCAAACTCCAAGCTCCACAGATTGAATTTCTGTCTGTCTCCATAAACATACCATACGTGCGCACTCATTAATACCTACTCCCAAATACACATATAAAGCAGATATCTAATCAACAAATAGCTATATACAGATGTATTGATCACGAGAAACGTGCCAGCGTGTTTCAGTACATAGATTTCCTTTCAGGACAGCTGATCCTATTTCTGTGGGGAAGGTTTACAAGCACTTATGCAAAGTAACAAACTTACCTTGTAGATTTCTTAAGAAAGCATTTCAGCTGAAACACTCTAAATTAAGTCTAAAATCCACATCGCCTAGGATAACGTTCTTCCAAAGGCTGGATTTCAGAGGCAGGGAAATGTAAGTGTGGGCACATCCACTGTGTGCACACTCAGACACGCACTTATTTCTTCACTGACTTGAAACTACAATTCTTGTCACGTGCAAGATCAGAAACCCACGCTGTGATTTTGCTTCTGCCACTCAGTGGCACCCTGAAAATGAAATCTCACTTGGCATTGCCACATACTCTAACAACCTTCACAGAACTACTTTGGTAAAAGTTTTGCTAATATGAAAACCAAAACCAACGGCTGTAACAGTAAAATGTGAACAAGCAAAACTATCTATTATTTGAAATGTGTTTCTTATTGTGATCTAAGCTTTAGGAATTTGCATGTTATCCTTAGAGATGTCTGAAACTGTCTCTTCTGTTTCTTGTATAGCACTGAGCACATCATCAGCTTTAATCTCTTCTTCCTCTCTCCTCCCCTGCAGAGAACCAAATCCTACAATCTATACAGAGATAAAACTCTTGGGCTTAGTGAAGTTTGGCTCTAAGTTTTGCAATAAAGATAGGAAGATTTATTGCCAGGAACGCATTATAACCAAAACAAAATACCAAGTTGTCTAAATCAGTATCACGTCCCCAAACTCTGCCCTAGATGAAACAACAGGAAAAGCAGAGTGCACCTCCCACAGCGTGAGGAAAGATGGAGAGAGGGGCATCTGAGGTACTTCGAACCCAGACAATCTTCGACTGGGAAGCACATGAGTTGATAAGCCTTATCACTCTTCTCACCTCACTGTCAACTAAAACTGCAATTAAACACTTGAAATGGCAAAATATAAAGGCTAAATAAACAAAACCAAGTTTTTTTTTCCATTCTTTCTCCATCTGCTAATTCACACAAACTAGGAATGAAGACAGGAGAGAACAACTTCTATGATTTCAAACACCCAACACCTACTTACCGTACAGAAATACTCAATGTAATTATATACCTTTTGCCTGAAAGTATTATAGATATTAGTGCTGCTGTAGGAGGAGAGCTTGTGGGCAGCAGATACGTGTATTGTAGATATTTATAAAACCACTAGGAGGCTGCAATAAAATTATCTTGGGGTATACATTATGTTTTTTCAAGAACCATTTAAATCTACTATGATATTCAATTTAATCTCTCCCCTAAGTTTCCTTGACACATATTTCTCTGTATAGCTATACCTCTAATTTTGGATGTCAATATATATAAACAGATACGTTGTAAATAACGTACATCTACATGAAGATAGGCTCAATGAAAATAATGTATATTATTTTCATAGTATGCACATGTATACATAAAAACACATACTGCAAAATAATATACATGTATATGTGCTATAGCTGAGGCTCTACGATCCTCTACAAGAGCAGCAATCGCCGATACAAAAATAATAAAAATTTCCAATAACAAATCTGCATACGTACTGCTTCAGTTGTATATATGAATCTGCTTACTGCACATATGCATAGAGGATAAATAGAGTGCGACGTGAACCTCGAACCATGAGCAACGTTTGGTGTCTTTGCACATTATGCAGTGGTTTCTGCATCACGGTCCACGCACACATTTAATACCCATCATTCCACAATCGTGGATATTTTTGCTATTAGTTTTAATTTTCATACAATGATTTTATTTTTATCCACACAAGGCAGCTTGCAAAGGGTACTTTTTTAAAGGTGGTGGTTGAGTGGTATTTTAAGACAGCGATGTGATAGCGTTGGAACTCGCAAAGCGCCGCGTGCCACAGGAGGAGCGGTCGGGGGCATCTCTGCCAGCATCCCTGCGTTTCAATTCTGGATTGTTTATTCAACTGCCTGAAGATGGGCTAAAGCCCTGGGGAGAGTAAAAACCTGTTTGGGCCATTGACATTGAGTATCCTTGGTGCAGGAAGTCAGGACCTTAGAGGTATCCATCATTACGCCTGCCTGAAGGCAGGCTGGAGCCAAGGAACTTGCCTGAGAAGCTAGTAAAATTTTAATGCACTCTGTAGTGTGGTCATGTCATACTCAGTTATGGCAAATAATCCCAGATGCCTGCAGAGGTAAAATGGAGCTGTAATGTGCTTGCCTCCTAACCCGAGCTGACAGCAATGATGTACGACTACCATTAGCGGAAAATATCACTTCAACTAACCCATGATCCAGCTCCGCTAAGGGTCACATTATCCATGAGGAACAAATTACACTCCCAAAGTAAATACAAATTTTCTACACGAAATGGGTACCAAAAAAAAAAAAAAAAGGAAAGGGGAGCTGGGCAGGGGAAGGGAGCGAAGAGTGATACGTTACCTATGACAACATGCTGCCTAGTGACAAAGATGATAAAGGACAGGACAAATCCCGGGCTGAACACACCATGGCACCGCCGGCCCGGAGAGCACGTACCCACGCCTGTAAACAACGTGTTCGCTCCCCTCAGTGGCAAACGCATCATCTTTTACTATGAACATGCTTGGCTCCGATTTTATTACCATTCTAGCTGTAGGGACCCTCTATGTGGCACATCAAATGAATAAAAAGGATCCTTATCCCTCCTCCTAATGGGCCTTAAACAGTAAGAAATACTTCATGATTACCTGAGCATTGCTGGCATATAAAGTCTGGGTGATCTTTCACCCTCAGGGCAAGTTTAAGGTGCTACATTTTCCACAGTTAAAAAGACAACACCTGTACAAATATGCAGTATAAATCACACTGATGGGAAACATCCTGGCGTCGCAGAAACAGTTTTAGGAGTAATACTGAGAAACTATTTCTCTAATCGTATCCTTAGCCAAAATAAATAGATACCAAACAGTAAGATATTAGTATCCCGTGACCTGAAGTAATTGCTTAAAATTATGTTCTCAGCCACCACTTCCCCACAGAGCCTCGTTTGCTCAACACATTGGTACCCACCATCCAAGGACTTTTTTTCCAAGAATTCAGCACCCTCTTATTCTCCTAAATAATCCTTTCCAGGAGCGCAGCGTGCTCCCGCTCTGGGCAAGAGGGCTGAACGGGCTTGACGGCTCCTCAGCCTTTTTGTACCAGCTGGAACCTGCCCACAAAACCATGGAGGTGCAAGCTGAGGGGAGAAGGCTCCCTCCCACACACAAGTCCACCCCTGTGCTGCTATCAATCCCCCCTTCCTGAACCTCAGGACCTCGCAGCCCCATGGAAGCTCCTTTCCAGTGGTTTCCCATGGCTCTGCCCCTTCTGTCCCTGGCTGGGAGACCTGGCGAATGTCCCACACAATCTAGGGCTACACACTTATTTCTCGGGGTCTTACTGTGGACGTGGCACACTTTGTATTTTGAAGTTTTCCTGTAGAAATCACAAACCACACAAACACATAAACACTTGTAGGTATGGATATTTAACTACCAAGCACTGAAATACAGTCTACGTATGAAACTGAGCCCATCTGCCAAAACACTAATCCAAAGTCTCTCTCCAAAGGCAATGCACAAAATAATTGTCCAAAAGCACGTGAGAAACATGCACAGGGTGCAGGTGTGAATGCTTCTGTGTGTGTATAGATACACACAAATAACGATTCCTTGTACCTGAGCATACCAGAGTGACTTATTTTCGATGCCATAACCTTTGGTTCTAGCTGATTTATAGGAAATAATGTATTCGCATCATCAGTAAAAAAACATTCTGATGCAACAAACACCATTCTTCAGCTCTCACGGTGCTTTCAATGGCACATGATTTTTCTCTTCGAAGCAAAAAGAAACGAAGTCTCACAAGCAACACACTCCCACAGGCACAGGCTTCTTAAGTAAGCACAACACCCACCCTTCCCAATCCCCTCCCAAGCTCAGGTAAGATTTATTCTTCTTCCCCTCTGACCATATGCCAGCACTTTGGAAATGAAGCCACCAGTTTGATCGACCTCTTTCCCACCTTTGCATCTAACATCAAGTCCACCCTGAGCAAAGCCCATTTCAGTAGGAACACTCAGCAGTGCCTGGGCTGCAGCTGTAACTAGCCATATGCTTCTGGGCCCTGGAAGAATACATTTTAATGGGATTCAAGAGCCTCATCGAGAGAGAACTGATTGGGTCCTATGAAGATATACACAGAATTAAGTCATCAATTGCAGCAATTTTTTTTTTTTTAAGTTGTACATCGTATCAAAGTTGGATAAAACCCAAGCAAGAAGCAGGGCTCTTGAACACTCTGGGTACATTGCAAAGCAGTCCCTCTTGATCAATGAAATATTTTCCTAAGAAGTGAAAAATCACCTAAGTGCCTCAGATTGAGCTTTAATTTTAAAATCAATCTAATTAAACAGAGTGGCGAGAGAAAATGGTAGAGATGGCAAAAAAAAATAGGACTTTTCTCCTTACCACATCTTTGGCACTTGACTTCCTTATGAAAGCTGTTAGTGCGTCTCTTCAAAACAGAAGTTCTTTTTACTTTCAGAAAATAAACTACGTGTTTGCACTTAGGTTTTTAATGTTTTGTTAATTACCAGGGGTAAAATTTTAAAGATCGTATCTAGATACCAGAAGATAATACAGTTGCACTTAAATTTGTCAGCTGTGCAATAGCTTGCCCTAATTTTAGATTATCAGCTCTGGAGACCTGCTCAAAGAGTAAGACTGACAGACTTTTTAATGGAGAAAATCTGAGCTCCCCTGGGATTGGTACTTTTTTCTGATTCAGTAAGAAATCCCAGCGGCATTTGCTGAAAGGATCCCAGGATGGAAAATGACATCTCTCTAAGAATTAGTGCTTCACATTCTGATGCAAGTCTTCCAAATATACTCTCCCTCCACAGACATACTTGCTACCTCTTCAGGATTTTTAGCAACAGGAGAGCGAAATGCCTCCTTTGAATGCTCCAGTCCAGTACTGTGTGCCAAATTGGAATGAAGGAGCATGAATCTATATAAATAGATAAATTATCCACCCAAAACATGTCATTTAAAATTGAGATGCTGACACAGCCTTAGCTACAGTACTGCTAAGCAGGGGCTGCATCATTTTTCAATTAAATATCCTTGTTTCTTCTTCCAGAGAAATCTCTGGAGAAATGTCTCATTTGAGGGCAGACACAGACAGAAAGTGACTGTCTGTCGGCTCCCAATTAAAGGCTAGGGAAGATGGATTGGAGGCACAGCCATCACCTAATAGAGATCAGATATCAACCATGATTTACGCAGCCAGATAGATACATATTCAAGTGGGGCAAAAATAATACTAACGGCCCAGAAGACATTACTTCTCCTACTGTCACCACTCACTACTCATCTGCTCCTCAGCTTCCCAGGTCCTGCTCTTTCCTGCGTTCTCCTACTTCACTGTGGTCCATCTAGTCATGCTTGAACCGACTTGTCTTTCAGCTGCCTCCATCTGTCACACACTTTCCACCATACCCCTCTGCCATTTTTTTTATTCAAAGGAACTGGCCTATCTTTCTAGATTCCAGGTCTTATTCATCCTAGTAGAAATATGTACCTGTCTTGCATTACTTCAACCTCTCGCAGATCTTCCAGGCACCCTGAAAGATCAGTGTGGGTTTGTCCTCAAAAATCCTAAATGAAGCAAAATTGTTCCCTTTCCACTTTTCAAACAGCAAGTACAGAATCCATCTGCAGCAATATACCATATTCTCTGTATACTTCAGGGTATCAAAAGCTGCAAGAGATAGTCCTAAAGAAAAGTAGATCTTCCCAGAAAGATGTTTCTGATGGAAGGAGAATAACTCAGCAACCCTTAGTACACTCTCCTAGGACCAACCAAGAGCAATCTGACAATTCGCTACTAGAACAGCTCCACAGTTGGAGGCTAATACCCTCCTCATGATAAAAAACATCTGGGTCAAGGATCTTAAAACTTCTAATCCTGCAGAGTGCCCTCATCTCCTACAGTTATTAATGAAAACTGAGGATGCTGAGCACTATTTATGAAACGATCATCCTCTCGCACAGAAGTTTAGCACCTTCACTTCTCCCAGTGCATTTTGCTCATAGGAATTCTTGGTCCTAAAAATGTTATTTTATTTAAAACAGGAATTCAAAAATCTTCTGGGTCCTATTGAAAGAGATCTAAAAGATCCTGCCTGTCTGAAGAAAAGAAGTTTCTACTTGTCAGTTAAACAAAGGAATAACGCACAGCCTCCTTTATAGTGTGTACTTTACCTGTCATCCAACAGCCCATTATCATGTCACGGCAGAGTGCACTTTTCTACAGGTCACTTTGTTTAAAATGACATGGATAATGCACATGTCAGCGAGCTGACAGTCCCGACCGTCCTTCAGAGATAAAAACCGCAAGACGAGCGCCTGTTCTTATCTGGGGTACATGCCTTGGTCTATCATCTAAGTCAGGCAGAACATGATTTCCCCAGAGAGCACTTTTTTCATTTCCTGATTTTAAGAAAATCAAATAAGCACCATTTGTCTTCATCTGAATATGCTTGACCTGCTCAAATGATGATGTCTCGCATTTTATAACAGGCTACATATGCTGAATTCAAATTAACAGCAGAACAAGGCCTTTAGATCTTTGCCTAGGCTGCCAGCACAGGCTGAATAAATATGCCAGAGTTAGCTGTCGTCTTTTAGAATTGGGCCCGAGTTATAAAACTCAAAGCTGGGCTTGGCACTGGGATTTGAAAAGCACTAAACTATTAGGGATATTTGGATCTGCACTCAATCTAATTTCATTAGGGGGAAAGACAAAATATAGATCACAGAGATGAAATACACATCTGGATTTTAAATCGTTCCTGCACAAGTACTGGGCTATTCTGTGTGAAGTACAATCTCGAGTCTCTCTTGTGGTGTGGAAACTGTCCTGAACCAGCCCACCACCTCCCCCAAAAAAGCTGCCCCCCCTGCTTTTTTACATTGGAGTGCTGCGAGAGAAAACTGCTGTGCAGGTTTAGCTCTGGAAACGCAGCACTGGCAGGAAATTACACTTCTAGTTCTGGGTGCCATAAACACAGGAGCTGAAATTCAGTTTATCATCTTCCACTGCATAAGGAAGATCCTGAAAATGAATAATCACTTCACAGGATGGAATGTAATGGTAATGCATTAAAAATGCATATCTAAAAGTGCAGGTTAATATTCTGTGCAAAAAACCCAACAAAACCTCCTCTTTCTGTTGTCACACTGATTAACTCCAGTGATTAGTTCCCTTATGAAAGGGAAATCACTGCAGTTCAAAGTAAACAGTGGTTCTTTAATATAGTTAGTAAATTATTAAGAAACACGAAGAAAAAAATCTCTACTTGGGAAATTACTGAAAGAGCTGAAAGATGAAGCTTTGGTGGTTACATACAGAATGGTTTGAAAATTTCCTTTGCTACCTGCTGCACAAATCAGGTAGAAAACTGATTAAATTCATGACAGGTGATTTTTTTGTCGGGTTTTTTTTTGTAGATTCTACAATAAATTTGTTCTATTCTGTTACGTAAGCCACATACCAGCATGGTCATCTCTCTTTTCGGCTTGACTTGGAGCTAGTTAACAGAACCACTCATGAAACTCTTCAACGTTATTATATGAATGATAGTTTCTGACATTATGTTAACCGCCCCCAGCTTCCATCCCTCAATTTATCCAGTGAAAGAGGAGTGATTACATTATCAAAATATCCCTTCTGGCTCAACATACAAATGAAAATTACAAAATCCAACCTGGAAATAAAGAAATTAGACCAGTTTTTCTGCAATGATTATTCCATTTTTGCCAAAGAAGGAAAGTAGATGTTAGTCTGTTCACAACGTAAGATAAGACAAAAATGTGCACCAGTGTGAGCACTAGTTCATTACTATTAGTCTTCTAAACCATAAATTACATTAGAGATCAGTGTCTGACTTTTTTCAGCATGACATTCCTCCTTTTTTCCACTTAGAAACCAAAAGTTAGAGATAATTATCAGCAAGTTGTGTCACTTGACTTAATGTACAGTTTCCAAATGTTCTTTCTGAAAAAGTAGATACGTATATCAACCATAACACTTCAATTTGAGTTTGAAGACCCCTGCCACCCTTGACTGCAGAGAAGCAAAACAGGCAGTAAGAGTAGTTAAATAACTGTTAAAAAGTGCAAGTGTGAGGGTTACAAACATATTCATTGCTGTTAGAACTTCCCAAGAGAACATGCAGCCACAGAATGGGTTGGTAGTGAGACTGATGTTCATAAGCAACCCACACAAACCGTGGCATCAATATGCTTGAAGATGAACTGTGTAGCCTCCAAAATATTCATTAGAATCCTTTTTACTTGGAGGTCTATTCCAAAATGAAATTAAAGGAAACAATGGTTTTTCTTTGTGTAGAGACAACTTAGATCAATCCAAAAAGAAACATTGAATAAATAACAGACTAAGAGGAACAAGTGAATCCAAAAAATCCAAAAAACTACTTTTGTTCCCATACTGATTTCCTTTCTTACCTTTTCTTCTTGATCACTGTCGCTGTCACACTGAAACACAAAAAGAAAAAAAGAACAGGTAAGAGACTTGTTTTGGTAAAAAAGAAAAGCTTTCTATGAAGAAGATGATTGAAACACTCCCAAATCCTACAGCATCAAATCTGGTACCTTTAGGAAAAAAACTCAATTACTGTAGAGGAGGGAATCTTCCCCCCACACTGTTGTTGCAGCTGATACATTGATATGTTTGAATTATGAACAAACTACACTGAAAACAACAAAATCCATTTGCAATGCCCCGTTACTTCAATTCACATGCACGGGGGCTGATGGTGCATAAGCACATTTGGGCTCCAAAACTGGATCAGGGATGAAGAAAAACAGTGTTAGAGGATTGGTTTGTTTTCATATGATGGATGGTATTTCTCTACAAAGCCTGTCAATACAGCTTCAGAGGCTCCTCAGATAGGATGACATGGAAAAGGCTTAGGTTTGCCTGTCCCAGAAGAGAAGCATTTCCAAGATTACCATTTTCCAGGACTACTTGGAGGGTTCACCCCCTGTCTTTGCTCACTGCTGATGAGCTAAAGAATTCAGAGATCACAGTGGAAGCAAGAATGTGCCAAACTAACTGATTCATTGAAGCTCGCTATGACCAAGAGTAGCCCAGGTATCAGAGTAAACACTTCAAATATTATAAAATGCTGAACAGTAACACTAGAGGGTCTTGATATTTATCAAGTGCCATTGCTTGATTTTCTAGTAACTTTTACCATTGTAGAAAACCAGCAGGCCCAGGTGAATCTAGCTTCAGTAGAGATAAGCATTAGAAACCCAAAACATGCTTGCATTTGCTAGAAGTACTAAAGCTGTGCTGGAAATAGGACTGCGAGGACCACGCAACTCACACCTAGCTGCTCCTCTCAGACACACATCTGATTCACCCCATCCAATTCTGGGTGACTATGGAGTGGTCACACTTGGCTACCTCTACAGCAGAAGAATGAGAAAAAAATCCTCCTCCTGGTTTTGGTTGTGTTTTCTAAACTACAATTTTAGCTTCTAGAGGACGACTGAATTGTCTGTATCATTCAAGGATGAACTCGTACCTCTGCAGATCTCATGGCAGATGTTTCCAAGGAAAGCGTAACCTCACCAAACAGGAGAGCCAGGCTTTGCCAAATCAAGGACTAGCTGACTGTGTGATGATGTTACAGCAGCCAGTTAAGCCCTTCACGCATTTGTATCCTGTTTAATGCATCTTTGAGTACTTTCCTAAGACAACCAAATTGCTTTGAAATTAGTTCTACTTTGTGAATTCCAAAGGTTAACCATACAGTGGGATGGGAACAGACATAGCCAAGTACATCCACAAACGTATGTATTTGATCTGCACAAATCAAGTCATAATTAAAGAACAAACAGAAGATGACTTTTCTGTTTCACTGGCTTTTTCCTCATCTTCATTGGTACAGGGGGTGAAAAGGTGCCTTCCCCACACCACTGAGCTGCACGTCAAGAAGTTAAAGCTAAGACCTATTTCAATGTATTTTTTTCAAATAATTTTAAAGGAAGGAAAGATTAGAGAAAATTACAGTCTGCTTTCAGATAATTCGTAAGAGAAATGGAAGTGAAAATTATTTAATAACTGAAATTATTGATATAGCACTAGCTGCAGCTAAATAGTAACAAACAAATGAGGGGGGAACATGAAGATGAGAGACAGTTTTGACTTGAATTTTGAAACCTGAACACAATAATCAGGTTAATGAAGAGAGTGTCCTTAACTGACAAAAGGAAAACTGCACACTTGGAGAACAGTATGGTATTTATATAAAGCACTCATACCCTCACCCTGTAAATATTACGCATTGTGACTTCGGGTATGAGATTTCGGTACGAGGTAAGCATAGCTAAGTGTGTTTGCAAAAGCAAATGTGCACGTGGATTTTCACCCGTGAAAATCACAGCATGTCACAAAGATTTTCCATTCACTACCTCTATTTTACAGCTGTTGGGAAAAAAAATCCACTTTTGGGCTACCACACTTTCTTGCACGGCTTGGTTACAGCCAGGAGGACCCAGCGGTTCTGAGCTCCCAGTGCTCTGTACGTTAGGCTGCATTATAACAGATGACACGTGTACTTCAAAACGGGGAGCTGAGAAGGGATTGCCTCATTTGTTTGTGTGCTCTGCCCACTCTCCAAAGAAACTCCGAGTCCGGATTGTAATACCTGAATCCAAAAGGAGAAAGGAAGGGGGTAAAAGCAGATATATAATCAGGCAAGAATGATTCCCTCCTAGCAGCTGGGTCCAGTGGGTTTTCACATCCCACCCACTCCCGCTGCTGGGGCACATGCTCACATGTCCTGTCACCCTGCAGCAGTCACAGCACTTGGCAGCCTCTCTTTCCTCCACCACTTTTTATTTGGTTTAAGGAAACTCTCCCCCACTGTGGATGAAGTATTTCCCAACTCATAACCTTGGAAAGAGCTCAGGGTTTGGTGTTTTCTGTAGTGTGGAGATACTTGGGGGAAAAGAGCACCGGCCAGCAACGATGTTTGAATTTGCCAGCAACGCAGTTACCCGCATCCGACTCAATCTGCAGAGAAAGTGCAGAGTGATGTCGGTGGGAAGTTATTTCCATCAAAGTGTTAAGCCTCCTGCTTTCCGACAGTCCAGTTCTAATTTCAAGGTCCGCTTAATTCCACATCAAATAATTACTGCTATACCCAGAAGCACCTTGTCTCCAGAGTTAAGCATATGGCGAAGGACTGAGACCTACTGGTGTCCATTATGGAAGCAGCACGGATGCCAAGCCGATTAAAAATGCTCAGGCTCCCTTCACAACATGCCCAGTGACTGACAGCTTCGCGATTTGGCCAGTCACCGAGGCTGCCAAAAAAGCCTCTGCTGCACGGAGGCCCACATGGCACTCTGAGAAAACAGTTCCATTCCTGGTATTAAATTCCCATACTGACCCGAGGACTTTGCTGTGAGCTCAGCAGGAGCGCACCATCCAATTTACAGCTCCATCCTCCAGAGCCCTCAGTGCCAGCCTCTGGCAGAGACGAATGATGGTCAAACCCCTCCAGCTCATAAATTATGCAAAGGCAATAAATGCACTCAGCAAACAGCTCCTAACGTTTGCCCAGCCTGGCTCCAGATACACTTCGTAAAATGCCAGGAGTCCTGCGCGCACAAGGCATCTATTTCACTCATAAAGAGGTTTTGTCGGAGGGGCGCAAGGGAAGGAGACCCAGCATCCAGCAGTGCTGCTCTGTTCCAAGAGCAGAATTTTATGGACAAGCTGCATGAAAGAACAAACAGGAGGGACAGGAGGAAAGGGCTCTCCGCAGTGCACTGGGGTTCTCTTTACGTGCAGTAGGTATACGTGGGTGGGCAGACCCGTTGCATGTGCTCATTTTGCACAGACACATTGCACTGAATTCTCCCTGCGGATTTCCTCCGGTTCACGGAAAGAATCGGACAATTTTTTTCAGAGGGGTAACTCCAAAAAGACCTGCAGAAGAAAGGTTTGTTACTCAGGGTGGAAACTACACTGGAGCAATTTTATGTTCTTCCCATGCCTGAAACTACTCAGGCACTCTGGACATTGCACTTGCACACACATTCCCCAGTGGCCTTTGCTCTGATGCGCTCGTTTAGATTTTTGGATGTTTTCTTAACAGAGGTGCTCAAGCACGAGGTGTTGCCATTTTCTGCAGGTGTACCACTAACCATTTCTGGAGAGGAGGTTTTGGAAACCAAAGCTGATGACTGTTAAGTTTATTATTCAGAATTACTGGTCAATTTGACGACTTAAGTTTGCATTACTTGCTCAATTCCTCAATTCCTCTAGCATTTCTCTACTTCCCAGGGCCATAGGAAAAAGTAAAATGATTTAAGTGCTCTGTAGTTCTCCAATCATCAGCCTGTTTTGGAATTGAAGTGATGCAAGTGCTTTGTACTGGCCTTCTGCTTCGGGCTGACTTTCAGTATGTTGTGCCTATTACTAAAAGGTAATTTTTCAGTGTTCTCCCATGCCTAGTTTCAGGAAACCACAGCTCTGTGCATACGCTGCATTAGAATATTCTGCAAATAATGGGGAATCCAAAATATCATTCAGAGATAGCATGACCTGATTTTTGGATAACTGCCACTGGCTTCACTGGAAGCTGTGAGTGATAATGTGACAAATCAGGACAAGGAGGCAGCAGACACATTATACACCTGAACAAACAGAGGCTTCTTTCTCCAATTCTCAGGCTCAAGGCACTTAGGATCTCCACACCGAACACAAGTCATGACTGATTATAGTCACCGGGGGCCAGGCTTGAGAAGAGCCGAGAGCCAATTTTCCAAAAGCTGGTCTACATTATCAAAACCCCACCCAACCAGCCAGCCCTTTGCTCTCATTTAGGCACTGAAATGAAAGCCAGATTAGCAAAACTCCTGAGCACCCACAGCCTCCACGTACGGCCAAGTTTTCAAACGAGCATGGCACAAAGTGCCGTGAGATCTTCTCTAACCCCAGCCTGATGGGCCCCTCAGAGGAAAGATTCCTCAAAATGGCTATTTTACGGTTTTGAAAGCCTTGTACTGGGCACAAGGGACCATTAACAGTTTTCCCAAAGGACCTATAGCACTACAAACCACATCCAAAGCAAGGGACATGTAAAGCTCGCTCAAAACAAGCTCCACAGATAAAATACTTAGAGGACATATGGAAACGTTAAGGTTGCTCCTAATTTCTATATAATAAGGGGCAATAATGAGACCATACTAACAAGACTTGCTCAAAGGGGCCACAGTTACCCCTTCAGCTGTTCAAACACCTTTAATAACCAAGGCGCACAGGTTCCCAGCCACCACGTCACACGAGCACCAACCTCTCCAACTTCCTTTTGCAGCATTTCTGCAGCTAATCACCGGCTGCACTAATCAGCATCAGTAACCCACAAGCCTGGACTTTCCTACATGTGCTATGAGGCAACAGACAAACTCATAAGGTCTTCATACCAGCAAAGCTCTTCTTTCTGCCCCAGCTTAAACCTTCTAAATTCCTGCTATCGGCCCGGATGCATTCCCTGTGGCAGGGAGGATGCACACATATAACTGCAGTGGGAAGTGGAAAAAGAACTTCCCCATTCCCATTTGAGGTTTAATCGTGGTAGTGTTTTGTAGAAGAAAAGGAAAAGTGAGGATTAAGCTAAAGATGAGTTTTATCTCCCAAATCCCCTGCCCTTGCTGGAGAGAGCACAAGTTAAAATACACAGCACCTGCAGAATGAGACTGATCCTAGTGCCACATTTCAAAAATCAGACACCCTATGAGGTTACCACTATAATTTAAGCCCATTTTAATAGCTTGAGAGAGTCTGGTCCAAATCAAGCTGAGTAAAGGTCTGTGCCACCTCACCAGCTCATTCAGGCTGAAGCAACACCATGGATTTCTATGTACCTTGCTGATTGAACACATTCTTGTGCAAAAAGTGGCAATCATTGAATATATCATGTACAATGACATTGAGGAGGGCATTGTTCTCTATTCTGCTCAATGGACTTTGCTGGAACAGCTATTTCATATCTTGGATCCATTTATCATTGCCACCAAAGGAGTCAGTGCTGCTGAAACGCCGGTGCTGAACAAAGTGATTCTACTCATCTGTCTGCTGAAAAGAAATCTGAGGAAAATGAGGGAAAACCCAGACCTCAGCCATGTTCACACTGACATTTACAATATTCTTGTCCATCTATCCACCAATGACAAACTGACAGCCCTGGAAAGGGCAAAGATGATATTTTAGCTATACAATTAGACCTTTGCTTCCAAGAAAAAGGGAGAAAAAAACATCTCCTAGATGAAAGGAGACACAGACAGGGAATAAATGGGCAATTTTCTAATTGATGAAATGGAGACAGGCAGAGTCACAAAGAAACTAAGAGCAAGAATTTTACTTTTTTCTCCCTCCTATCCCCGACTTCACCTGCAAGTAACATTCAGCATGGAGCTCCTTGCCAAAGAATCTTACATATAGCATCTTGCAAATTGGTTAACATCACAGTCTGCTTAGCAATTCTTCACCATTATCCACAGTGATTCACTGTAAGGAATGACTCTGAAACAGAGATGGTCTGCGAAGTTTAAGGTCTGCTTTCTCAAAAGCTAAAATTATAGATTATTCACAGAAAAGTCCCATTTTACACAAATTACCTTAGTCTGGACAAAAGATTGCAATGTTAACCTTTAGTCTGAATTCCATTTTATCCAAACTACCTCACTTCAGATAAAATGTATCGGGTTTGGACATTTAAAGTTATCTTGGTCCCATAGAGGAAAAATATTCAGAACTTAGAACCACTGTCAGCTATAGCTCTCAGTTCTTCATTCCCCAGATTTTTATGATGGTTGAATAGAGCAAGGTGACACAATTAGTGGCTCCTAGCATTACCATCAACAAAACAAGGGTTTGAAAAAGAAGAATTCTATTTTGAGTATTAAAATGAAAAGGCCAGATTACATTGCTACCCATGATAAAAACCTTATATTTCTATAGGACATGCATATATCCTTGGCAGCTGGTGGGTGTTCTACACGCTCCTAGTAGACCACGGGGATCTTACTTGTAAAGCAAAGTCGATCTCTGTAGTGCCAGGGATAACACCTGATGGGGAAGGCTCGTAGCTATGTGTGACTGGCATAGACTGGGAGGCTTCCTGTGAGTGCCTGGGGAGGCATCAGGGCCTGCAGGAGCACAAAGACTGCCTGAGGGCTGCCAGGGACAGAGCTGCAGCCCTCTGTCCTGGCTGCCTGCCTGGGGCTCGGTTTCACCCAAGGGAAACATGCCACTGACATCCTCAGGCACCTCCAGGCACAGCCCCAGAGAAGGATGAAGAGAAACCAGCCCTGTAAGAAACACATTCTCCTTTGCTCCCTGGAAAGTGAGCTGAAACTGGTAAGTCACCGCAGTTCTTGGAAAAGTGCAACTTCTCTCCCCTGATTATCACTCCCGATAGCTTCCTTATGGTGTCATTGCTCACAAGTGCTTAAGGCCCAATCCAGCCATCACCCAAGAACAGGATGATGCTCTCATCAGCGTCAATGGAAGATTAAATGGGCTTTCCGGATGTACCATTAGAAAGCCAACAATGCCACCAGTTACTCAGCTCAGCATGTTCAGAAAATGCCTCCCGCAAGTCAGGCATCCCCCAGACTCACTAGGATTGTGGTTTAGCCTCTACTGGCAGCTAAACACCAGCGCTCACCCAGCGCTTTCCCCACCCCCTCCACACCCCCTCTGTGGGTTGGGAAGGAAAATCAGAAAGAAGAAAAAAGGTAAGACCCCAGGGCTTGAAAAAACAATTTCATAAAACTACAGAGAGAGAGAAGAAAACACCACTTCTAATAAATGACAAAGTGAGTAACAGGCTCTACCTGTGCCTGAGATGTCAACTTTCCCTGCTGCAGCTGCACTGAAGCAAGTTGAGAAGAGGCATCCCCCAGCCTGGGCCAGCCCTCCCCTTATATAGGGGCGGGACTCAGTATGGTTATCAGCTCTCCCATTGGCTGGCTCCGCTGTTTATCCTGAGGGGCTGTGCCCCCTCCCAGCTGCAGCCCATTCCAACAGACTGGGGCCAGCAGCTGCTGCTAACAAGTAACCCCAACGAACCAAGGACACCGGGCACCAAGCAGCTGCTGGCCACACAGACCTTGATTTTAGTCATCCTCTTTTGCAATGGCAGGATGAAGTCCCTGCCTCAGGTCCTCAAAACTGTACATGAAAAATGGACAACATGCTTTTGCCTCTGGGACTCTGAATGTACATTCGCCTCCTCCTTACCTGCCTTTCTGGCTGTGGACAATTTAAGGACATAGTGTTATTTTAGCATCCTCTCAATCGATGACAGTTTGCAGTGTGTAATGTCATTTTTACCATCCTCTCACGTGCAGAGCACTTTGACAGGGTCCAAAAAATAAATAACAGTAAATAATAATAAAAATGGGCATTCGTACTGGTGGATTAAGTCAACAGCAAAGGTTGAAACTAATCAGTGTTTAATGAAGCCAGGGCTTAATACTGCACTGGCCACTGTACCTGAATAAGAAAAGTTTCCTCTTTTTCACAACTCCTGGTCTTAGCTCAAGAGTTCAGCTTGGAATTTGAGTCTTCCAGATACTTACAGGCTAATGAAATCAAAATATCCCGATGGACAAGAAGCAAAGCATGTTACGGGTTAAAATAATACAAGAATCTATTTTTTCCACTGTGTTGTGATCCATAAAAATCACCCTGAGCCTTTCCTCTTTCTTCTCTGCCTGTGAAGCCAATTGCTTTGATTGCAGTGATATGAGCTTGCTGAAATGACTTGCCCTTGCTTGTGAAGCAAATGGAACATGCTAATAGAACTTATCGCATTACCCGATGCAAAAGTGCCATAGCTCATTACTTTAAGATAAAAGGATATCATTGCAGACGGGAAGCAGAATTGACTTTCTGAGGCCCGACTTGATGATGATTTAATCAACTGCTCTCTTTCACTTCTCATCTCTGCGCCTGTCGGTTTCACAGGTGCTGTTAAATGAGACACTCAGAAAGTGAGCGGAGGGAAAGAAATTGCTGTCATTACTTTTCAAGAAAGGAGGTATGCAAATTTTCGACAGAAAGATTGCGTTCATAATGGGCCTGGTAAAATACAAGGATCATGCTTGACAGGTGAGGGCAAGTCATTTGTACGTCCTTAAAGTGAAGCAACCATTCTCATTTAGAAATTGTGCTCGATAAGAGAAGCCACAAATGAAAACCAGGCGATGGCTGAGAAGCAGCCAGCAAACCTTTGAAGACTTTGCTGTTGCAGATCTGCCTTCAGCAGGTGCCTGGCGTGCCTTCACACATGTCTGTTCCTCACTGCCAGATGGCCAAATTTTGACCTCAGTACCTCACAGAGAACTCCTCTTAAGTGGTTGGTTTTTTGTTTTGTTGCTTGTTTGGTTTTTTTTTTACTGTCAGCTTTACGTTCACAGTCTGGGCTCTGCAAGTTCCTTTCTTTCTTCAACACTGCCAGAAATAGAAATTACAAGACAAAAAACTAAGTGAGGGTTGAGTCAACTTGGAAAATAGAATCAATAGGTTGGAGGCAACAACTTGTTACCTGATGCATGTAACTATTAGAGATCTTGGAAAGGCCAGAGCTTATGGTTCATACAGCCCACTGAAAAGTGAAAAGAATAATCCACAAAAAAGGTTGGGGCAGGAAGCAAAGAGACTCTTCCAAGGGCCCAAAAGGAACCTAGGGTCCTTGTGTGACTGTAACAAGAAAGGAAAGGGCAAAAAGAGAGTAACTAAATGTTCTATTGACCTGATGGAAAAGTTCTAATATTCCAAAATTAGAAGATAATAAAGCACAGTAATTGAGATGATGAATTATGTACAGGCTATATCTATCTCCACTCTATAGATCTTGGATGGCTATTGAACTGTTTGGATCATTTTAAATGAGGAAATGAGAACTACCAAGCTCATATTGGTGTCAATCAGAGACTGACAGTCAGCCACAGCAGAGAGGTTCCTTGGGAACTCCACTGTAAGAAATGGACACGGTGGTTTGTCATAAGTGTTGACATTTTGTCTCATAACAGAATAGGACTTAAAACACAATTAATGTCATGAATATTTAGAATTAAACCAGAAGCAGGTAGGAAATATTACCACAAAGGAAGCTTGATACAATGAAAAAGGATTTAAAAAAGAACAGCCCCTGTATTAATTCCACAGATCAGTGCATTTTAAGAATTTATGATATTCTTTCTCAAGATACACAGGTCATTTGGCTAGAATGGTCCTATATTTGTTTATATAATACAATTACCAGATATCTTACTTGACCTTTCCCCCATGTGCTGGGTTCTTAACCCTCCATATTGACCTAACTGGTAGAGATGTAGTGATAGTCTTTGGATCTGACTCACCTCTCACTAAAAAAAACACTTGACTGTAGGTTGAAAAGCAACATGATGGAGGAAAGATAGCTTTGGGCTAGGACTCAGAAGATCTGCCTCTGTCACTGGCTATCAGTATCACCTCAGGCAAGTCACTTTGTCTCTGCTTCTGTCACAACCCTCTATCTATCTAGGCTATAAAATGGCACAAGTCCTTAGGATTTCGTTACTTTTTAGTATACGTGTTTGTGAAATGTGGAGGATAATGGGATATTTTTCTTAGAGTAGTTTGGAGGAAGAGGAAGAAGAAAGCATTAAGACTTGCATCAGGCCCTAGACACACCATGCCTGTCTTCAATACAGATCTCATCTTCCACCAACTAAAGCAAATTGTATCATTTCATCTGAAAATTATTTTTATTTTATATTGCAGAAATGCACACAAAGAAGCAGCAATGCAATATTGATAATGTTGCACAGGGGTTGTTCTCTTTTACAGGCAGCAGCACCTCTGAGCACAAAATGGCTACTGAAACGCACATGAAGAGAGATTCAATTGATTTGTAAGAGAAAAGAATTGTAGAAATAATATCTGAAGCAAAAAGTGAAGAATATAAAGCCATCTCTTCTTTCCCAAACTACAAGAACTCTAGCTTTTGAGCTCTGTAATTTTACATTATGCTAAGCAATTCAAACTGAACTGTATAAATAATAATAACAATAATAATAATAATTCCCAAAGCAACCCAAAACAATTGATCCTTAGGGATAAGACCTTAACAGCTGAGCTATAAACCTCTGAACACTGGATTTTAATGGATACTAAAAAACTCTTAACTAAGCCCTATAAATATAACCTGAAACAAAATGATTTGTGTTGCAAGCTATTTGTAAACTCCCATAAATGTTACTCATTGTCATAATGCCAGAAAAATAATTCAAACTGTGTACTCAGCCTTGTAAACTGGCTTCTATGCTGTGGTTTCATTCCCTTTCCCAGTTTTGGTTTTATAATTCATCACTTGTACAGTTGTTAGATATTATTATTATTATTTATTGCCGCCTTTATCATTTTTGTACAATTTATAAATTGTCTGTGCTAGACCTGAGGGAAGAGGAGGACTATTCTAAATCTACAGCAAGTAAACATAAATTGTAAAGACAATAGCACACTTTGGCCTGCCTGCCTCAGAATTCCTGTTTTGACATATGTGATACCGTAATTTGGAGTTTGCAATCTCTTATTAGGAAATGAAGGCATTTTGGGTTCGGGTTTTTTTGGTTGTTGTTTTTTGGGGGGTTTTTTGATTGTTTTTTTCCAGAATACTGCAATTATAAGAATTGATTTTAAAACAGGAGTTGCATTTCTCCATTTAGAGGTAAGCATAACTGTATATCCCTGATTTATCAGCTTGACAAAACTGTCTGTTATTCATGGAGTGGCTGAGGAAAAGTAAGAATATTCATAGTCAGGGAGAGGGGGGCAATTGTTAACGGGGCATCCACTGCTGGGGCTTCTCCCTTTGCTAAGAAGCAGTGGCACAAGTGGTATCTCAGCGCATCCAAGCAGCCCATGCAGGTATGGGCTAATTCTAACTGACTCTCTAGGCTGGGCTCCTCCAGCACCCTCTTCTTCAGGACCTCGTCATCAGCCCCAAACCCGGGTGTGCTTCCTCTGCTTGGAGAAAAAGCCATTCCTCCAATATTGCCTTCTGCAGCACCAGGACACACAGTGCTCAACCATACAGTTACACTCACAGCAGAAAGGTGGGAGCTTCAGGTAAGACCCAAAGCTCTGTTTTAGGAGCTATTCTATTGTATAAATATTCACTGTGGTAAACCACATCCTCAATTTACCATCAATGCACTCCTGGCAGGGCTATGGTTTAGCGGTGACCTGGCAGTGCTGGGTTAACAGTTGGACTTGACGACCTTTAAGGTCTCTTCCAACCAAAACGGTTCTATGATATAAGAAAGAAGTTGGGATTTTTTTCACTGCTGCATTAACCTACCACCAGAGTAAGGTGATAAAACCTCCTGTATCATAAATGATATCACAGACTCCATGACTGTTATCAGCAGTGGCAAATTGCCTGGCACAGCCAAGGCAAGGTATTGCTTTGAATAGCTGGCTTTTAGCACAGTGCTCAGAAAAATTATCCTCGTCCGGGCGAGGCTGGGAAAATGCAAGAGTTTTCCAGCCACAACTGTGTCTAAGCAGGGCTGTAGCTAACCCAGTGCTGAGGGTCACCAAGACTGCCCCATATGTTCCTTCTTCAGCTGCAAAGGTACTGAGACTTCACACTGTTAGAAATTATCTCTTCCAATGGGGAACCACATGCAAGGGCCAGGAGACATCTTGAGTATAAAACACAGGACATCCCATTAAACCTTTTGGCAGGAAAGAAGGGACACGCTGAAATAGAAGGGGGTGCATCTTGCAAAACAAGGCTGTCTGGGATTGCATGGAGCCATGGGAGACCTAGAAAGAAATGCCATAAGAATCACGTCCCTGATCCCTGCGCTCACTCCAATCTCACAGGCAAAAATTCACACTGGATTTCTGCCTGCATGATCCCAGCAAACTACCTGCACCTTGTACAGCATCCAAAATGTGATTTTAAACTGCTCAGACTGTGCTGTACAGTTTTGAGACAGATTAGGAAATTCATTGCTTTCTCCAGAGATGCTCTCTATGAATACAGAGCCCTGGAATTTCACAGGGGACTTTTCAGAGAGGTAGAGGCTCCTCCTATTGTATAGACTGTAGACACCAAACGATTGGAAGTTCAACTCTCATCTCTTTTGAAAATTTAGTAATAGGAAAGCTCTGAGATTTCAAACACACTCTCTCCACAAAAACCTCTGAAGGCTTCATCTTCAATCTTCAAGCAAGTGAGTAATAAGATGCAATGGGTAAAAACCAGATAAATCTAGACTGGTGCCTATTTTTTGAATGGAGAATAATTTCTTATTATTAGCTTAAAAACAGGGCAGATTATCCCTAATTGAAAAAAAATTAATGAAAAATTAAAACCTTGCCTAAATTTTGTGCCCTTGTTCAGTCAGAGTTATTGTACTCAAGGCACTACAATTAATTAGTGGAGATCATATGGCCTGTGCTATACAGGAGGTCACAGCAGATCATACCCTCATTGCCTTAAATGATGTGAATTTATAAATCCCTAAACATCGACATCTTTCCACTCTTACTTCCAAGGCTGGCTCATCCTCATTAAGGCTTTGGACTTCCTATTATCCAGTAATTTAGGCCAACTCTGTTCAGTCTGAACACTCCCTTCCGGGCTAGGACATTTCTGAAGAGCTCTGGCTGACCACTGAACTTGCTCCTGAGCCAAGAGTGTTTCTCACCTCCCAGAACAGTGGGTCCTGTCAGCTTTTACAGTGAGTTTGGTGTTGGTGTTGTTGCGTATGCTGAGTTTTATTCTCCTTCATAGGATTCATTTTTATCATGCTGCAGGAATAGCCTTTAAGACCCATTACAACTTTGCTCGTAAGCTTGACTACCTTTTTTTGGGTAATCAATAAAAAAGGCTGCTACTGTGATTTACAAATAGAGGAAAAGAATGACAATGATGCAAAGCCATTGGTACAGATGTGGAGGACTGTTGGTAGGGGGAAATAAAAAGACCATGAGAAGAATCAGAACAACCAATTCAATCTGGGAAGAAAATTCAGCTGAGATATCCTGCATGGCAGCTATCATAAAAAGATGCAGGAGAGATCTACAGGAAATTCAATACAAAATTTAAAATGGACACCAATGGGGTCCTTCAGAGAAAGGGAGAGGGAGGGAGACAGCAGTTTCTCATGAAGCATTACAGAAGGCAGCCTTCCATCTTCCCTCGGAGCTCCTAAAAATAATTATTAACATGCAAGGGAGAGATGTTAGCAGATGCTGTCAGAATTGAGGAATACTTTGATACATGCATCAGATTTATCACGGACTCTCCTCCCCTCCATACCCAATGGAAGAAGGGTCAAGAGCACATGTTTTCTTCCCGCCCCACACACTTACATCACCTTCAATCATTTCTTGTCAATATGCAAACCTTGTTTAATTTAGGTTCTCTGTCTTCCCATTGAACCAGGTGGGTTTGTTGTTATTTCACCAGTGAGAAATTTAAGGCAGTCAGGCACTGCGTTCACTAGAGGTTGCACTCAAGAAAACCCATCTGCAAGCTCCTGTCCTGTCACGACACCTTAGCCACAAAACCCACTCTTCCTAAACTTTGACCTTCTCTTATAAAAAGAAGTGCTGGAAAACAGCAGAAGTAATACATGGCATGGTTACACTAGCACAAGGCAGAATTTTATAATGGCACAGCAATAAAGGAACAAAAAACCAACTCTCATCTTTTATCTACTGAAACTGGATCCGTGCTCCAGCAATGCCAAACTAGCTCTACCCAATGGGTGTATATATATGTTTGTCCCCACACAACCAGTACAGAATTCACAGCTGGAAGGACTCCAACTGTACAAGACTCTACACATTTACCAACACCAAAGACAATGACCCACTTCAACTAAAATAAATGACCGTGAAAGGAACCCACCTCACCCCTTAAGAAGAGAACTCACTCGTGCCTGACATGTGCCGACACAAAAGAGATGTGTCTCCTCAAAACTGGCTGTAGAGGGACATGCAAGGGTATTTCTGAGCTGTAGATCCTTTTATTATTTCCACTTCCACTTCTAACGGGTAGAAGTAACCAGTTATTGTGATGCTTCTGGGCAAACACCTCATACTTGGAAAAATGAGCAAATGTAGCCAAATGACAGAGTGTAAACAACGCTCCCTAAACTACCGGGGACATCACGTTCAAACGCCCTGCGCGCGGGTGTCTTCCTTCCCGAAGCTTCGTCTCCCCCTAAGACCTCAAAGGGTTAAGCCTGCAAATTGCCTTGCTGTGCTTCTGGGACAGCATGAAGGATGGCTGCCATTGCCACGGTCAGATATGACAGCGCCAATTTGATGTGCTGCCATCAAGGGCCTTCTAAGAGCCGAGCGCCCTGATGGTTTTGTGATGCGAACAGTCGCATCGCAAAATGGTTTTCCTCTCCCGCTGCCTCTGCTTCCATCTGCTGCTGGGCCGAGGCACAGCCGGCTGCCTGCCTGTCACAGCATGTATTAAAATTAGCTGGGGAGGAGGCACTCAGTTGTGCTAATTACATTTTAATCATTGGAAATGTGTTGGCAAATCAAGCCTTGATTGCCATCTCGGAGTCTGTCTCCTCCAGCAGAGTGAAGGGGCTGTCTGCATTAGCCGAGGCCTGCTGGGCCCAGTTCTTTCACAGAAGATAGAATATGGTGCCTGCTGGCCCACCACTGAGACTGCTTTGGCACATTATTAAAAAGCCACAAGGCTTGTTTCAAATCATCGCTGTGTGAGCTCTGCTCATTCTCACATCCCTGGGTATTCCAGCCACTTGGTACTTTTAACTATATCTTTAGTTTACCTTGTGGGCTAAAAAACAATTTTGCATGCGTGGGTGGAGGAAGCCGGCGCTTTTTTGCAGCTTGTAGGGTTGGGAACGGAGCCGGTTGTCAAAACGCCTTCCTTGTCAGCTGTAACACTGCACAGAGTAGCATCCCAAAATAACTGGAACTCGCACAGCCCCCACTCGATCATGGGAAGGTTCGGAGCAAGTCTCTGGTTTGGTCAGAACGATGAGAGGTGGAGAAGTCCCTTCTCATTTAGCAGGTCAAAGGAAACGGAGTCGTTGACTGCCCTCAGCCAGCCAACGTTGTAAATCATGCTTGGAGAAGAACAGAAAAAAGCAGTGAGGGTCCTCTTTGTTCCTCTGACTAAATGCTCACATGCAGATTCTAAAATCAGCACGTTGGATAAGTGTCAAAAGGATGACTTTCCAAGCCCCTTCCTCAGCCACATTTGAAATATCTTTTTTTTTCTTTTTTTTTTTTTTTTTTTTTAAGAGCAAAACAGGAAAGGTTCCAGACGCCCAAACCCGAAACAAAAAAAAAAACAGCACAGACCCTCTCCACTCTAGT
>WTSP01011382.1:57641-125283 GCA_025331215.1 Actenoides lindsayi
GTGTCAAAAGGATGACTTTCCAAGCCCTTTCCCCAGCCACATTTGAAATTTTTTTTTTTTTTTTTTTTTTTTTTTTTAAGATCAATACAGGAAAGCTTCCAGAGCACGCAACTCGAACCAAAAGAAAAACCAGCCAGGACCTCCTCCAATGTCAGACCGTGGAGGATAAACAAAACAAGCAGCACCTACCACCTGCAAATCCCTTCCCAGAATAAACAAACCAACCCAACACCATGGATACTTCAAAATCTAAAAAAATTCTCCCTCAGCCCTCCCTTTTATAGCGTTCAAATACCCCCCCCCAAACTGAAACTTGACAGTGCAGAAAACTATTCCCATTGCTTGCAGGCAGCAGCAGAAATAACCTGCTAAGGTTGGATTTTCAAGTGGACCAGATCCACAAGGGTTCATCACTTTGTAAAGCCAAATTTCTGAACAGCTTGATTCACAGTAAGACCTCAAAGCAAGTGGCAGATTCCCAAAGCGCCCAGCAGCCAGCGATGCCTATTGTCGCCCTTGAGTAAAAAGTTCTAAAACATCTCACTAGACTAAACACTTTTGGCAGCCTGAACAGTTCAGTGATTCAGGCAGGAGGTAAGGACTGACGCTGTTAACTTCAGCCTCGCTTTTTGCCTTGCTGGTGAAGGTGAGGGGAAAATGCAGCCACCAAGCAAAGCATGCCAAGATTTCTGGTGTGGTACTTCTCTGTTCCCACACGCGTGGCAGCGGGTGCAAGAGTGGAGAACCAAGCACATGTAATCCACGCATCCGGTCCCGACCCCTCCTAAAATCCCTGTAACACTCCCCTTATTAGTACGTGTAGGTGGATTTTCAGTTGTTCATTTATTACATCTCACACACAGCCGGACAAAGGCATGATAAAAGTTAAAAAAAGGCTGGAGTAGCCAAGGAGTTTGTTCAGAATGAAAGTTGGTTTTACAGCTCCTGAGAGGAGACAGACTTTGGTGGTTTCTTGCTTTCTTATACAATTATACTGCCATCGAATGTAATCTTGTCATGACTGTTGTATAATGGAACTTAAAACTGATCATTTTATAGCCCCAGCAATAACGATAAGGGTTTGCAAATACCATCGAGAGGGACTATGGTGTCCAGTCGTACAGCTGCATTGCACAGACTGAATCCAAAACAAAAAAGCAAAGTCATACGTGTGTTCTAGGATAAAACTTAATAACCAAGTTATTAGTCCGGGAAAAACTTGAAATTAAAATCTGGCTGATATGCATTAAGACAAACAGGGTCAATTAGTTTCCTTAAAATTGGTTTACTAGAACATTTTTGTTCTTGTTTAACTTGAGAGCTTTAAATTTAAATAATCTAATCCTTTTTGGCATTTTTAATATGAACATTATACAAAAAATATAATTATTGTACATAAATGAGACATAGTTTTCATTCAGCACATTTAATTATTTTTTTTGCCTTTTAAATAAGAGATAAGTATATTTGTATTTGCATGGTGGGTCCAGTGGTCCTAACCACCAATTACTGCACTTTGGAGTAAGTTCTTTCTCCAAGAGCCATGTTTGCACAGGTACCCACCAGGACCACATTAACCGGCTGTGGTTTCAGCTTCCCTAAGGTTTTGTGCCCACTCTGAGTTAATGAGTATGGCTCATAACACTATTTTGCCCTTGTTATATATGCACAACTCAGAAATACCAGTGTCCTATTCCGTTCGTAAAAACCTAACAAACTTTCCCCCCAAACACTATCAACAAAAAGATGCTACTTGATGCCAGTGAGTCACAACGGAAGCTCAGGACACCTGGGGAATTGTGCTGACAGGGAGCCACTGCAAATAAGCCAGATTGTTCCAGTATTCCTATAGAAAGCAGGACAGTCTGTATTGAGACGAGGCACGTGTTCATGGCACGATGCCCCTTCTCGGGGCATGTACGATGCGTGTGCTGTACGGCCACGAAGACAGGGCCACTGCGAACACAGGCAGTGGCAACATCAGCACCAACACGGCGAGGCAGAGCAATGGGGAAAATCGGCCATTTTTCCAGATGCGGGTAGCAGCCGGTTGCCATGAAAACACAGAAAAAGCCACAGGACAATCCCAGCCTTCCCTGACAGTTCTTTAAGGTCTTTCAAACGGGGTTAGGCCTCTCTCTAATAGTAGCACTGGTCTTCATTACTTACAGTACAAAGGCGAAGGGGAAAAACCCTGTAATTTGGGCAATAACAGAACATCTGATTAAAATCACCAGAATAAGAAACAGTTGTTTAGCTTTCAGTCACAAAATTTACGGAGTATTTTGACTATATTTAAGATCTAAAAGAATGCACTGCATATTGTCCTCTGTCCCCCAAAGCCATCCCTTCTGTCTCTGTTACATTTGAGAAAATAAAACCTTTTTCCATTGTTGAATGTTTGGCCTAAAGGCCAAGAACAACTGTGCTCGTGCATGGCCACTGCTCTATGACATGTTGGGGAAAAAAAGGGGATGGGCCACGGTGTACAAGACTAGTGGGTTTTCTTTTTGAGGAACAGACATATAACAACCTTATCAAGCTTAATTTCTCCGTTTTCTAAGTGAAATTAACATCTATGTTGCTTTTGTAAGCCCTCTCCAATAGAAATATCTAAAATAGGCAAATGGTACTTTTAATCCTTGATAAGGACTGTAATATACCGACTGAAGCAGAACGTCCAGTAAAATGTACTGGCCTTATCCTGAACCCCTTGCTCTGTATCTGTTCAGTGCCTACTCAGGCAGAACACACGTGGCCCTTCATTACAATTTCTAACCCACAGAAATAAATCGTGAAGAAATGTGAGTGAGTGCCCTATAGCGTTTAGGACCCTATTCAGCTGGAAAATTAGACAGCCTCCCGAGGCACACGAGCCCTGAAAGGCCAGAAAAGCCAGCAGATCTGTTCAGAGGAAAGGGCTGGCCACGCACACTACTAGGCGGAGATAATAAAGGAAATATTTACCAGCTCCAAAGCAGAAGTAGCAAAGAGCTCATCTTTGCCCTCCAGAGTTTGTCCACCTCCCTTCTCCTCCAGTACAGAGTTGCCCTGGAAGGAGAATGTGTTCCTAAAATATTTGGGGAGTGAGAAAAGAGTCCTCACCTAAGCTAAAGCATCCAGCAGCCCTTGAGCTTTCAGCATCACCGTCTAGAGGAGGTGATCTCTGTCCCTTGACTGCAGAGAGCCTAAGGAGCCTGCTATCCACAGATGAAAGGTAGCCTTGAATATGCTTCTCCTTGAGATACCCAAACCAGGTGCCTAAATCCTTCCTTAGTGTTAAGTAGAAGCAAATGGAAACCAAGACCAAATACAAATAAGAAAAGCAGAGAAAACACAGAGAAAGGATCTTATTTTTCACATGAAGAGCAAACCATCCTTTCTCAGAAGTCATCTAAAGCTAACTCTTGCAACAGCCTTTGCCATCTCATTGTTCAGGTCACACAAAACACAGGTTGTGTTGCTAAACAATCTACTTATTTCCATTACCGACCCTTTGTGCAGTCCTTTCGGTAGATGTATCTGTTCTGTCTGTTTCTATTTCAAACCACAAAGATATCTTGTTAAAGGCAAATTAAGGAATTGTCCTGGGCACTATTGAAAAGTGGAAATGAAATCCCAAATTTACACCCTCCAGTGCTACAGTTACAGAGCTTGCACTGCTGCACGAACCGCACATTGGAAACACAGAAGCGCCACGTGGAAAGGGTGCTTTCAGCGAAGAGTACACCGAAAAATAAGCTGCTTCCCATCAGCAAGTACATTCTTTATCTTTAGCGTAACATTTATAAAGCTTGTTCAGGAAAAAAACGTGTTAAATCTTTCATCAGGCTACAGACACTTTATTTGGAGTCTTCACAGAAACCCAAAGTAGTGCCATAAGGTGCCTGGAATATTAGCCAAGATAAAACCTTCAGGGCCATGCACGCTACTGTTTTCAAATCTGTTCTTTCATCTGATGTGCCAGTCGAAATTACTTCTGCAACATGGTCAGAACAAACCTGGATGGATTTATAATGCCTCAAATTGCTATGGGCATATTTTTGTGAATCGCCTAGAGACAAACAGATAATTCTCTTTAGATTGTGTGAATTGCTAATTCTTATGCACGTCATGTGTTTTCCAAGTGGCATGTTTAGACAAGAAAATTGCAGAATATTCCTGATGTCACCAGAGCTCTATGCTTAGAAAGCCACAGCAGCGTAGGACAGTGTCCTTCTACGTATCTCAGTATAACTATTACAAATCATTTTAATTCAGACTGTACTTGTTACCTTTTCTCACTATATGACTACCTGTAGAAGAGGGGAGTCAAGTGATAAGCAGCAGATCACCAATTATACCAACACAATGGAACTACTTGTGCGGGTAAGGGAAGCAGAACCAAGCTTTTTATTTGCTCTGCTTCAGCAATTTGAATAAACAGTGTAAGTGTCATCTTTTGAGTCAACATGTCGAGTTTGGTGATATCTAATCTCTGTCTGTTGGCTTTATTATAGCACGCACAAAACCCCTCACAAAGGCTTCCTCGTAGCGTTGCTTCCCTGACAAACAATGCTTGCGCAAGCAGGCCATGAAGTTCCCCTCTCTGCTCAATCTCCTCCAGATTTTCGAACTCATCGGCGAATTTCACCCACATTTGACAAGAGATTTCAAAGATAATTAAGCTCCTGTGAGTTTTCTGAAAAAGGCGGCCAGTTGGTATAGAGACCCAATAAGCCTGAAAGAAAGGCTGCAGTGTGTGATCACACCTCACTTCATACCAGAAAACGCACACAGAAGAGAAATGTTATAAGAACTCCAAGGAAAAAAACATCAATCAGAGATTTCAATTAACTCTCTATGGGAAACCAGGCTTTGATAAGTTTTTTTGCTCATGGAACTACTCATACTTATTTTACTACATATGACTCAGATCCAGAGGTGCCAGCTTTTAACTAATATATAAATTATCCTCATCTTGAAAACCAACAGGGACATCTTTGTACATTATAATGCAGAATTATAGCTTCAGGGCATCATTTTAGATGAAAACATAACACATACAACAAAAGAAAATTCCATTTGTGTTATGACCAGATTTTGCTTCTGAAGTGACTCCGTACACGTGGAGAACTCAGTAAACTGCCTGTCCAGCCAGCACTGAAAGGATGGTCCCATGCTTATGGCTTAAGGCCATAAAGTTATTAAAACCATGGGTTTAATTCCTGGATGTCACGCACTCTTTTTTTAGATAAACCCCCTTCCTTCTCTTTCTGCATCTTCATCTGTAAAATAAGACTCTTCCCCCTTTCCCCTCAACTTCACCTTTCCTTTCTGTTTGTTATAATATCTTCTATACAAACTGCATGACACCCGCTTTCCTCCAAACGCCTGTTAAACTCTGTCTTCTGATTCAAACAGATCCAAACACATCCAAACACAAACATACTGAATCCATTTTTCTGAAGTATTTGAAGTGGAATTTTGTTTTGTTTCTTTTAGTTCTTGATCACTGGCGACAAAAAAATTCCAGTGGCTCCAGAAAGCTGGGTTTGTCCACAAGAAGAACGCCAGTTTAACACATCAGTAGCTCTGGGGTACTTAAGGAGGTGCTAGGAATAGAACAGTTGCTTTGCTTTGTTGGGAGGGATACACGATGAATGTATTTGTTTTAGCATGTATTATGAATGCAGCTTGGTTGTGTTTTACAAGGAGAAGTAACAAATTATCAGTCGTCAACTAGTCACTTTAAATCCCCTCTAGACTTCATCACTGCTTTAAATGGTGTTTCACAAGGCAAACAGAAAAGCATCTTATTTTCAAAGGGATGAGAAAACAGTGTTGCTAAAACAGTGTTGCTCTCTATCCCTGCGGGATGCAAAAATAATCTATGACTGTGACTTCATTAAATTTAGTTAACCACAGCAAATTGCATCACAGAGCCTCTCTGTAACAGATCGGCAATAGTTAATGAACATGGTGGGGAGACCAGATATTTCTTCAAAACAACTCATCAAGTAAGCTGCCTCTACTTAACAGATGTAAAGGCAGGGCCCAAAGTAGAAGCTGGCAGAAACAGATGGTGCCTAAGGGCAGCTTTCTGTTTCAGTGCTCCTGGGGGCTAGGTTAGGCAAGATGGGAGGTGTCGAGAGGTGGGGGTTGTGTTTTTCGGCAGCAGGTAAAATCCATTTGTCACACCACCTCCAACTGGGCTTTCAGCACAAAAGTTTAATATCTGAAACCAATGAGGCATTCTTCTCTCCGACGGCAGCAAGGCAGGAAAACCTCTCTGAGCAGTGTGGAGCCCCAGCCTTTTTCAGCAGGGAAAGATGTCAAGCTCCTCATTCTGAACGACTTGCTTTTTCTTTTTTCTTTTTCAAACAAATAAAAAATGGGTATGCAAAGGAAAGTGTTTTATCTTATTGTACCTTCAGGGAAAGAACACAAAATGACGAAAGTAAGCGTGTTTTCCTTCTCTGTTCTCCGCTGAATAACATCAGTAACCTCATAAAAGCAGCCCCTGCTTTCTCCTTCTCTGAAATACAGACACATACATCGCGGCACCAGCAATAAATTTCCATTGCCTCCAACTTCTAACACTGCCAAGGTATGTGCCATAGAGAGCATTTTTATGAGCCGGTCTTTGACTGCCAGGATTTTGCCTTCATAAAGGAGAGATTTTAGTCCATTCTGTCTATTTATTTTGTGTAGAGGAATCAAGGTCAATAAACCATGGAGAAATTCACTCTACCTTATTCCATTTCAGACTTTTGTCATCCACGCTTTATCGAGTATCTGAATGAATTTTTAATACCATGCCACAAAATGCTTTGGTCTTCTATCATATGCTGGGACTCTATAAATCTGATAACACTTGGGAGTTCTCAAATATACTCAGCACTGAAGAAACAGCTTTAAAGTTTAGTCATTCTGATGAAATGTAAGAGCTTATATCAGTGACAGGTTGACAGAAAAAGCTGTTTTCCTTTCCATTTCACAGACTTCCACGTATGAACGCCATGAAACATGTCAGGACTTTCTCTGAGTCTATGAAGACAGAGATGGCATCTGCTCCCAGTGGGGAGCCCTTCTAACCAGTAATACTGTAAAATTTCATGATTCTGAAATCTGATCGACAGCCAAAGGAAGGGCAGGGAGGAGGTGTTTACTGTATTTTATAGGAGAGCATCAATTGCTTGTCTTGGCACATGATGTATATTTTTATGGCATACAATACCACTTTCAGCATATTTTTTTTTAAAGTAAAATGTATTCATGTTGGATGAACATGTTTATAAATTCCTGTTGCAGGAAAAAAATATGCATTTTTTAAAGAGTAGGCATTAACCCTACACACTCATCACTACAGTTTTAGCTAAGTGAACGAAAGACAAGGACCTTGAGCCTTAACAAAACACATACAGATTTACTCTATCAGCAGCCCAGCACTCAAGTACTGTGCTAGCTCCTCATATTATAAAGTTGCTCCCACCTTCCAGTGACAGCAGATAGAGAAAACAGATCCATTGACTCTGTGGTCTATTAAATATTATCTCCTAATACCATGGCCAAATTGAGATCCCATTAAGCGACTATGCTGTATTTTCACATTTACTCTTCTGACAAATACTCATCTATATTAACCCAAGGAATTTACTCGGCAACACACACAACTACAGTTTTCAGAAGCACATTTAAACTGCACAAAACCGCTCACTCCCCAAACTTCAGTTCAAACTCCCAAGCAGTTGAAGCACGTCTGCACGTCTGGGTTTGCGTTTGCCCCTCTATGGAGCATAATGGTTCCTTGTTTCATCACATCCTGTGACACAGCAGTTTCCGACCTGTGATTTGTTGCATCCTGAAATTCTACAAGCATCCTCCAGGAAAGAGCTACACTGTAAGGAAGGGCAACAAACCACTAGTGGGTAGTTTTACATTTAATAGGTAACTCCACACCTTTGAAAGAAAATTTTCATGGGTGCACAATTCAAAAAACCCTGCAAACCACTACAGGGCAAACACACTAAACCCACAACTCAGTTGTCTTCACAGGGTGACACAAAGTCTTCCTGACAAAAAGGCAAGGGGACAAGCCCAACACTATTGCTGTCCTGCAACTTCCCAGACTGTAACAAAAGGCAATAAAAAATGAAAGGATGGCAGGGACTGTGCACATTTATGGAAAGCAGACATCTAAATTACTTCGATGATCTTGCAAGGAAAGGCTGCAGCAAGATCTGTGTAGATGTGGATTTGGAGGACTGCTTTCCCTGTGTACATGGAGCTAGGATTCTTCTGGTTTAGTGTGAAGATGACTGTGGCAGTACCCAGAAAAACAGACATTTTCAGAGTCTGCTCTCCTATCGTTATACTTCCCTTGAAATCACTGTGCATCAAAAAGGGAGGAGAGAATCAAATGCTTACACTAATTAGTTTATTTTTTTATTTTGTTGTGCCGAGGTAGGTATTGGTGACATGAGCTGTGGTATAAAACATTCAGATTAGTTGGGAATTTAGCCATGGCCTATTGAGCCACACGGAAAGAGTCAACTACCTAAAGCCAGCCTGAATCTGGAACTACAGAGGTTAGTGGGACTTCCACCTTCAATACATTATTTATAAACCTTGTCATTTGACTTCTGGAGATGCAAGTATTTTGTCCATGCACCTAATCATGTCCTAGCAACTCTGTGAGATTCATGTGCGTTAAGGCATTTTAACTACTTTGGTTCTGATTCAGATAGTATTACAGATAACTACAACAGATGGCATTCATGATACTGCTGCTTTAGAAGACAAAGCTTTCCTAGCCAACTGCCACTCTTCTCCCTTCTGCTTTTCTTCACTAAGGATATGTCAAGGTGAACTAAAGTAAAGTTCGGGCCTTTACGTACCAGCAAGCATCAACAGGGCATGTGAGATGCCAAATGGTATAGATGAGCAAAGAGAAATAATGAAATCCAGAAAGAAAGGATGAAGCAGAAGCAAACTAAATATGCAGAAGATGAGGGACACACCCAGAAACTCAGGTGGTTTTATTATACAGTTAGAAAAGACAAAGTTACCCCTTTTATAACTACTTTTTTTTCCTGTCATTTAGAAGGAAAGAGATTGGCTATACTCGTATGTATTTATAGACACAATTCTGTCCATCCTAGGTGACTTCAGTGGGGAGCAGACTATTATGAGAACAGCCTTCTACTTCCAGCATGCACCTACTGATCAAAGAGCTATTGATTCTCAGCTCCTAGGAAATAGCTTGTTTCAACGTACATCAAGTACACATTCTATACCTTCCTGCAAACTTCCAGTAGCGTGGGCCTTATTCTTGTAATAATTATGACAATTTTAGATTGACATAATTGTGAAGTTGCCCTTTATTCACAGTGCTACTTGTATTACTGCAGTAAGAACGTGTTTACTTTAGAAGTCAAAGAAGGTAATGTTAGCAAAAGTTCAGTTTCAAAGGACTTACAAGTTAATTGTGGACTAGAGCCTCCCAGGAAGCACAAAAAAAAAAATAAAAAAATTCTAATCTACACCTTCAATCTTATAAAACTGAGCACAAAGTGCAGCATTTTAGGGGTGGAATTTGAAAGGAGAAATCTATGGGGTCATTTTCCTGTTAGTCTGATTAGCATTCAGAAATAGTTTCTTCTAGGCTTGGTATACATTTTGAGAGAGATTCAGAGGAAAAACCATTTTTAAAACTCTTTCATCCCTCCCCATTTTAACCACTTCAACCACAACATAATCTCAGAGTTGCATGGTCTTCCAAATGCAGAGCTCTACCACTTCATAACCTCTGTACTCCAGTCTATCATTATTGTTCTTCATTAACACAATCTGAAGTGTATGTTGACAGAGTTAGCGTTTTTGCAAACTATTTGGATTATTTTACGTGTAATTGACTGGTACTTTTAAAAGAATTCCATTTTATACTAGGTCAAATAAAGAGTGTAATATATAACATATTGTATGGCGCTGAACGCTATAGCCAGAACAGGAAAATAGTCTGAGTAGTTATTATCAGTTTGCTTTTTAAGTATGTTATTTACAATACGCAACAGATGTTCTCCGAATGTTAATGGGAAAATACAAGCCTTTTATTTATTTCTTTTCTGACAGACTAAAAAGTGCAACTAATATAATAATAATCCTGGAAAGTCCAAAGATTGCTTCACAACTTGGAAAACGCTGTGTTGAGTCATTAGTCTTATTATCTGGTATTTTCATAACTCGCTAGATAAACACTGTAAACTAAGATTTCCTGGTAATGATCCTTTATATGTGCAAAAAACAGGCCTCCAAGAAATCTCCATTAAGCCTAAGAGACAGGGGTTTTAATCAATCCCAGCCCCCCAAATAATGCAATAATGGGGAGGGTGGTGTGCGCACAAGGGCAGGCGCTCCCCTCCCCACAAATGGGTAGGGTTAGAACTGCCGAACCCCAACTCCTGCTTCCTGTAGTGCTAACTGCTAACAGAATGTTTTCTTTAGCTCAGCGCCTCTCAATCTGCGGTCTGCAAACCCAAGGGATTCACATACTCCTTGTATGAGGGTGTGTAAAAATGGACTTGGTTTCTTATACTCTACTGGGGTCCATAATTCCATTGATAAAGGCTTAGGGGAGCCCATCTGCTGAAAAAAAATGTGAAAACTTCTGCTATCCCATCAAGCCCCTGCTCTTCAGGAACAATGGCTCCCAGTTCATTGCCAATGCTCACTGTGGAGTTAAAAATTGCCCCCATGTGCAGTACCAACAATTACTTCAGGCAGATATAATTGAACACAGTGCTTTTACACTTCAGAACTGTTATGGGATCTTACTTTGAGAAGTCAGAGACAGAATCATACCTGTAGCATATACATCCTGGGTTGATTGCCCCCCTCTTAGTCTGGATGTAAAAGCTATGGACCGCACTAGCTTTTCCCTGCTACTTTATCTGATTTTCCTGCACAAATAATACTACACAGCATTGACAACTGCTAGTTACCACACAGGAGCATAAGAGGACAAAAAGGTTGATTACCCGTGGTCTTGTACTTTGTATAGTCACTTAGGCAGCCTACAAAGCACCTGTGAAATACTATTAACCTGAACTGGTAATTTTTTCACCAGTCCTTCAGGGATCAAGTGGAAGCTGATGTCTTTGTTATCTTATATCTGCATGGCACAAATCACACCACTGAGACCTGTAATTTGACTTAATTTTTTTGCCTGGCCTTCTATAAAAACAAGTTTTATGCAAAGAGGCTGTCAGTCCACCCAGCCCTAGTAATTTTCAACCCCTTGTTCCCTTTCAATTAAATGTGATAGAGATCTAAAAAACATCTGGTTATGAGAAGTTTTATGCAAATCCGTGACCCTAGTACAGGAAAGAGAGATGTAGCTCAGCCCTTTCAAGAGACAGCTGACCAACCAGCTAACAGGAAAACCCAGGATATGTCATTTCCTTGGCCAGAGAAGGAACGTACGACAGAGTGAGAAGGATGTGCCCACGTGTGCACGGGCAGAAGGAAGGGAAGGTGGTTCTACAGCAAGGGACACAAATCTAAGGCAGTGAGACTTTAGTATTGCCCGTGCTCGGAGCACTGCTTGTTTCAGCAACGTGAGGAAAAGGAGCTGCAAGACGGTTGTACCGCACTGATTAAACGATGCTCTTTCAAAAACAAAAACCTCACATCTCAGCCCAAAGAAACCCAGTTTATGACACTATTGCAAAGGAAGAAATCTCGATTCTTTCATAGTTTTCTTCCCACCTCAGCGCAGCAGTTGGGAAAATAACATTCATCGCTATTGTACATGACAGGTAAAGGAAAAAAAAAAAAGTAACAGCCACATCTGGTATCATTAATACTTTAGCAGACTTCCTATTTTTAAATTAGTATCGTTCTGCAAGCAAAATGACAGCTCCTCACAGAGCCTGTGAATCTGCAGAAACAAACAAGCTCGCAGTTTACCAGTACAGCCGCAGACAGGGCTGACAGGCTTTTCAAAGCACTCCAACTAGCAGAGCCTGATTCTGCAGAGGCACTTTTCAGGCTGGCATTTTTCAGGGGTTGTTTTACAGGTGACAAGCGAGCTAATAAACTCCTAGCCATTGAGTGCTGCCAAGTGGGCCGGGTGCACACGGCAGGAGGCACCTGCGGCTCTGCTGAACCTCCCCGGTGCACCCGGAACGTCTCGGCAGCGCTGCCAACGGGACACAGGCAACAGGAAAGCAGCTGGATTTCTAGGTCAGCTGAACCCAGCTTGATGCTGAGCGCTTCCAGCTCCCGTCTGGAGAAACCTCAGCACTGCGCAGGGCTGGTCCCTACCACGTCTTCCACTCAAAGTTATGTGGAGCCAGAGGGGACCGGGTCTCCTCACAGTGTAAACTCGGTCTGACATTCTATTTCTTTTCAGGGGTGAACACCTGAAAAATATGGTAAGAGGAGAACAAAACAAGGTGTCTGTAATAGCTGTGCTCAGGCTGGAACAGAACTGAGCCAGCTCGGACCCTGGCATATTGTGTCTTTTGGCTCCAGAAGGCAATTGCTCACAAAATCAATTGCTTCTGCAACGCAAACGCACATACACACAACTGAGCTGTGGTACAGACTTCAGGAAATATCAGTCTCCTGAGGTAACCACAAGCTTAAAATGAGGCTTGAGGATGACAAAAAAGTCTGTCTGCCCGTGTCCTGATGCGTTCCATCCATCTCAGGGAGTTACCGAGGCTTCATCCACTCTGCTTGCTTACGTCAATGAAATCAAACAGACTCTTGAACCGACCGCAGGAAGTTCTCCACATGTTAGCTGAGGCATCTGGAGCTTTTCCCATTAGTTAATTCTCGCTTGGTTGCCAATTCAAAACACCAAAACAGAAAGCAGAGACATTTCTCAATCTTTCCTCATGAGGGATTTACCCGTGTAAATCCCATCACAGAGAAATGCCTCTGGACAGATTTAAAGCTAATTTTTTTTCCATTCTTGTTGAGCACTTGAATTTTCTCAGGTGCTCCATCTTAGTGCCGTTCTGGTAGTACCTACAACAGTACAAAATGAACTAGCAGGCAGTCACCATTGGTTTGTATTGTCGTTGTACACAAAAGCATTGCCCAAACTGACTAGCTACTACCTGTAATACATCTGCAGATAAAGAAATCGATGCACCGAGGAACGCAGCAAGTCTTAGGTCTCTGCTGGGAATTAATCCCTACTATTCTTTTACGTCAGTTACTGTAGCTCTCAGCAGAAAATAAAATGCAACCCCACAAAGGTCAGATTTTAATCTCTGACATGAAGAAATGAAATCTGACCTTTGGACAGAAAATCCACCCTTCACTTGTTCATACCTCTTTTACGGACCTTTCCACATCTGGATTTCTCCAGCCTGACACAGACTCTTATTGTTTTGCCCAGACTAAAATCACTCTTGTGCAGCTGCGCTACCTGGAACAGACTGGGTGGCTGTATATCCCAGTGAGCCTCCAGATGCTTCTTTTTTATTTTTTCCCCAGCTTCTCTTCTTTTCAAATCAGGATATTAGTTCTCACTTACGCACCCAATTAAATACAGTCAGAGCAGAGGATGCAGAGAACCTACCAGAACCTGGGCAGGTTCCTTAAATTTGCAACCTTTATCTTTAGAAATCTCCATACTTAAAGTGAAGTTTGTTGCAGGATGCTTTGCAAAATATGGTGTGTATTATTCTCTATGCCTTTCCTCCTGACTCCACTTTCACTTGATGGCTTGTGTAAGGAGCTGAATAGTAAAATGTAAGACACATTGCGGGCTGTGATCTCTTTCTCACTAAACCTGCTCCATAGCTGAGGTTTTAAAATGAAACAAAACAGAACCTACAATTATTGTAATTAGTTGGGGGAGTGTGTGGGGGGGAAATGGGAATCTGCCCATACCTCAGCTGAAACAAAACGAGACAGCACCACAGGCACATCACTGACCAAAGGAAAACATTTGAACAAAATAATGTGCAATTATGGAACTCTCCATTTTGATACTGTCTTAGCACACCTGGACCACAGTATTTCCTGCAGAGGTCTATATATACACCTCTCCAGCTAGCAGACAAAATATATAAACTTCTAATAAACAAGTAGATAAAATAACTGAAAATCCACACGCTTGCACTTGCCGAGGACTGTCAAAAAAATGGAGTTTTCATGGCTTGGTTTGATTTGCTATGCCTTGTGGAGAGGTAAAAAAAGCCAGTGGGTTGGAAAGGAAAGCATCATTACAGCTCACAGTTAAAGCCACTTCCAAGGAGACTCACACAGAGAAGGCCCAGTCTCTCCGGACAGCGACGCAGTGCCCAGACTTCCCACGGAGCACTTATTGGGTCAAAATATTATATTAAGGCTGAGCGTTTCTCCTTCTAGGTTGCAGTCCTTTTGCTCAGGTTACTATGGAGCACACTGGCATTACAGGCCCGTGTGATGTATGTTTGCTGTCAATGCTGAAATAACACTAAATGCGTCTGAGCGGGCCCCACCTGCCGAGCAATATGTTCTCGATCCCTCAGGCAGAGCTGTGTGCCGCCCGGCTAGGAAAAACTTCCTCCCACCCAGCACATGGCAGGGCAGGGAGATACACACTCGTGTGCTCGCGTATGGGGGGGGGGGGTGGGTGGGATGTGTCACAGCACAGGACCCACCCCCCCCCCAGCTTTGGTTTGCTGTGACAAAAAACTGCCTCCCGCTTCGGTTTTTACAAAATAGGGGGAGCAAAAAGAAGGGAAAAGAATCTCAGCCTGTTAATGGCATACATCATTACCACAATTGGCGGAGAAGTTGGCTTGTTGACGACTGATTCATGAGCTCCCGTTGCAAGCCAAGAAGAGAAAGAAAAGATGGAAACGTCCTTATTTATTTATTTGTCAGGACAGCAGGAGGCTCTCCCGAAGGTTGGTGGAGACCACAGCTCCGGCTAATACACGGGAGGCTGCTCTCTGCCTGCCACAAGAGTTCACGTGGAGACGCTGATTTCTTCCTGAATTGATCGACATGATCACTCTGTACCACCTGTAGTTTTCTCATCACAGACAAGAATTAGCAGGGCAAGGAACCAGGACACATCCTTTCTCGAGAAGGGGAGGTGTTGCGGTTTTGATGGTGCCTCTGGAAATACCAGCAGGTCGAATGCAGATGAGTTTCTTGCTCATTCAGGTGTTATCGCTGCCTGTGCCTATGGCCTGTGCAGCCATACCTCAGAGAAGCAAAGTAGTTCCCAACTCTCAACACACGTAACAAATGGAAAAGGATGAACTCCATCCCATCTGGTGAGCAAGCTCTCCGCAGGTCACATTAAACAGCATAATTAATAGGTTTAGACTAAACGCATGCAACCCTCCTGTTTCACTAAAAATAACACTTTCAAAGAGCAGGAGAATTTGGGGTTTTTTACTGCTGTGCTGCTATGAAGAAATAGTCTCAGTGTTGTATTACTTTTTCCTCCACACCAATTTTACTTGGAGCAAGAGCTTCACCGCTTCACAATGCAACAAAAGAACTACTGAGATTCATGTGCACGGCAGCAGGCTTTTGCTGTGCCAAGTTTCCTATTAAACAGAGTCTTTTGAGCTTTCACTAATTGTTAGCTACATTAAGTTATATTATAAAATTAATTCAAACTACTAAACAAGTTATAGAGATTTCTTCACATGAAAAAAGGGAGTAGAAGCTTCATGGAAGGATGGCCATGCAATACGGACAATAATCTCCCTTCACTGCATACGGTTTATATCGTGGGACCCTCAAGAATGCAATGCTATCAGAAGTTTTAAGCGCTTCTGGGTTTTGATATTCAAACATTTAAAAGTTCTGTTTTCAGTTTTATTCGTATCGTTACTTATCTATATAGAATGTCCAAACAATTGGTGATGGCAGCAGAGCAACAAACACTCACATACAGGAACCGCAGCAGAGATACGTGGTAACAGCCTGCTTAGCCCAATTTCTTATGACCAATACAGATGGCATTTTACTACCTTAGCAGCAAGAAGCTTTATGCAGCCTGGGTGGTTTTTTTGTTCCCAGTACTTTACGGCTGAAGAGTACTTATGTAAGTATGTCCTACTTAACACAAGTGTGGATATTCTCATTATTCATGTAAGCAGAGATTTTCAAAGAGAACTCATTAATAGCTGACATCCACTGACACGCGGAAACAATCTTGAGACGTCTTAAAACCCCGGCCATAACAAAGGCAAGGTACATGACCTAGGGAGGCGATACCTCACGGATAACGATGGCAAAAGCTCTCCTTGAACAACCTGGCTTCACATGGAGATGGACGGACTATCCTCCAATTGTAAGGTTTTGGAATTACGTGAACAAAAGCAATCCTGATCGCCTCTCCTTTGGAGCCTCTTGTTTAGTATGCTGTAGAATGAAATGAGCTTACTCCCCATTGGTTCCTGAACAACCCTCACTTGTTAAAGACTTATGGACACTGCTAATCTGTGACAAAACCAGGAAGTGTAATTAGCCCTGCCAAACCATCTGTCAGGCCTGAGAGACTTGGATGATATTTGGGAAAAGCACAGAAACATGTGTGCACTTGTCCTAAGTCCCAGACCATCCAAACTTGGCCAACAGCTGGGTAAAACAGAATTTGACAACGCTGTTGAAAAGGCCAGAGAAAGAAAACGCTGCTAATACAGAAAGGCACCTAGTATTAGTCACTTCAAAATCCTGTTATAAATGATCAGCCCAGAACTGAAGTAAATGACAGTAATTAAAACTGTCCTGACACTCCCACGGCGAAGACACAAAATCCACCGCAGCAGTCACAAGCAGCACAGAAATACGTACGAGCACCGTAACTGGGAGACAGGCTTTAAAATCTCTATGTGTTTTGGTTTACCATCAAACCGCCTTCTGATACCACACATCGACAGCAGCTCTCAAAGAGGCGTTGTTGGAGGAGACAGAAAGACAAAGATGGAAGCGAGTGGGAAGGTGTCCGTCTCAAAGGAAAGGCCCAGCCTCGAGAGGCTTTAGCATACGCTTTTCTCCTGAAATGAATTAGCACGACTGGTGTTCACAGCATCTTGAGAGCGGCTGTTCTGTTTTGCCAGAATAACTCGAGTGGTTCCCTTATCATGCTTCTCTCCAAGAAAACACTTTGGATACATTTCACAGCAGAACCGTGAACAAAAAAGAGAGAGGGAAAAACATTAGCTGGAGAATATTTCTGTAGCATACACTCTGCCATGAGGCACGGCATGAAGATTTGATGCTTATATATTAACACTACAATGTAACGAATATCAGAAAGATGGTTAAAAGCCAGTGAAGTCTGGACAAGTCAGGGAAGCATGAGGCAGACCACGACAGCAGCGCTTCTGACTGACAAAGACTTTGTGGGGCACGCAAAGTGTGCGCCTACCACTTGGATCTGTTAACTCATCTAGTCAATATATGCCCAAGGGCCAAAGCCCATAGTTAAAGAAACTGCATTCACTGTAGAAATTCTGTCTATAAACACAATTACAATGATTTTGGTTAACTTGGTATTTGTCAAAATTTGTTGCGATCTTAAACATTTTTCATTGAAGAATCATAACACAGTTGAGAAAAATGTTGAGAAACTCTGGATTAAAAAAAAAAAGAAGAGTTTTCCTTCTACCTTTATTGCTTTTGCAGGTCAGGATGACTGTCAGTAGTGACAGCTAGCTAATGCTGATCTTTTCCTAGGATGGACAGGGGACAATCTCACAATCGGTTACCTTATTTCAGTTCCAGAAGGGATGATCTCCAGGTTGCTCAGGAAACAGTCATTTTTTTACCCACTCAAATTTGGTTTCAAATACTTACCTGATTGGAGTCAAATCCCTTTGCCATTTGAATCCATTTCTGGACACTCTGCTCTGATCAGGCAGAGCAAGGACCAGTGTCTGCACCCCGCTGCACACACCACTGATGCCTCTCACACGCCAGAGACACTCAAATACACAAAACTGTATATACGCATATACAGCCATCTCTGGTCTAAAAACAGGTATTTCAATGCAATTTCATTCTGAGGAACAGTAGAGAGAGGAACAAATACAAACTCTGAAGCGCTGTAAATTGTCTAGGAGCACAACTGCCATCCTCCAGGTCACGCTCTAAGTCATGAGATCATGAAATCGTGCCACAAATACTTGCATCTCTTGATGTCAAACAAACAGCAAGTCCAGATAGACAAAAGGAGCCAGATCAGCTATTAGATTGGGTTTTTTTTACATTAAATAGTCAGACTCCTCTATTTCGGAGCAGAAAGTACTGATAGTGTCACCATACCAGGCATAGCTAAAGATGTAGGCAAGCTTTATATATGTCATGGTTCAAATATCTTTAATGCAGAATGCATTCAACTGTTCAACTCTTCACCTGCTTTTACAGCTCCCTCAAAATCTGCCTGTTTAGACAACCTTAAAAAAAAATAAAAAATCAGTAGATCTGATTATTTACAATCATAATCTAGCTATTGTTAAGAAAAAAGAGAAAGCTTTCTATTTTCAGGGATAGAATAGATAGTCTGCTGTAATGTCTCCAAACACTGACAGGCACTAAAAGGCCTCTAGGTTGATTTAACCAGAGTTCCTGAAGTCACTACTTGTGAAATGAACACGTGCAGGGATATAAAGTGAGTGTCCCCACAGTACTGTCATATATGCCAAAGCTCTACAGATTATGAATACATGGGCTTGCCCCCTTCATTCTACAAGAGCTCTTGTAATGCCTCAAATTAATTGAAGAGTTCAGCAGCTCCAAAGAGATGATTAAGATCAATTAATAATTCCTCTTCCTATTCTTCTATCTGTATAAAAGTTCAGGATTAGAAACCCAGTAATGAAACAACAACTGTAACAAAAATAAATAGTACAAAACTAGCTCTTCAATAAAAAAAAATAAAATTATTTTTTCATGTTCTGAAATTCCTCAGTCAGACTATCTTGTACTATTCAATATATATGAAAGAAATATTGTATTTTCTCTTTGAAAGAAGTAGATGGTATTTTCTGATTCTTCTTTTAGGAAAACTAAGACACGTGGGGTTTAAGGGGAGTGCCCTGAAGAAGTTTAGGGGTAGACACAAAATGCAGGCAACAGACAATAGAGAGATGTCTTTTTATGTTTGTGTGTATCTGAAAAAAGACGGAGAGTTTGTAGATGTACGTGGTGGCAGAGAAGGGTGTTTGTGTAAAATCTATATTTGCTGGAGTTCTCTGGAGGATCAGAGAGTGGGAATGAGAGATCTTCACATCTTAACCAAAGAACCAGGATGTGAAAGACATTAAGCAGGAGTGGTGCTGAGCTAACAAGCAGAAACAAGGAACAGAAAGGTTAAAAATGTTATAAATAAGATCCTCTTCCTCTTTCAACTGCCTGAGCTTTAGACTTTTAATCCCAAGAGCTCACCAGTTCTCTACTGTCTCTCCTAGGAAAACCAGAGAAGTCTGGATCTGATATTTCTGAAAGAAAAGGAAAAAAAAAAAAGCCAAGAACTAAACAAACAACCTTTCAAAACATTTTGTACAACCTAATGAAGCAAATGGGAAGCAAGCGAGCTGCTTCTTTTTTCCCCCCTCCTCCCTTGCAGGTCACCTTTATCCATGACACACTGCAACAAAAGCAGAAAAATGAAAGTTAAGGCCAACAGCCTGTCCTTAACTCATCCTGCTGTGCTTTGGTACTGCAGGGCTCTCAGATTAATGTGGATGTCACACAGCATATGCTGTAAAAACGAGGCACTGCAGGAAGCGTTAAGAATGGAGGGTTAAGGCTTTGGGCATTCTTATCAAGGTAAAGCTCACAGACCTGAAATGGTACATCTCTACGGATTTAGGCTTTTATTACTTGGATCTCTTCCCTCAGATTCACAGGCAGGAGTGTTGTGGTCATTGCACTCGTGCATCTGGCTTTCCTGAGCACTGAATTACGCAACTTTGCCTGAGAACTGCTGCCTTTATTTTCAAAACAATACATGTACTCCAAGCATCACGAACCTATTGTGATCTTCCAGATCTCTGATCTTCATAGTCAGGTGCACAATGCGACGCAAAGCTTTTGTATGAGCTGATTTTTTTTATCTCGCAGAGCAGCCAAAAAGAGTAATGTGTTGTGCAAACGCTCAAGCAAATTATTGGGGGAAAAATGGAAGCCCAGTGTGAAACCAAGCAGAATTCCATGGACAAGCCTTGTTCTCCAAGATTTGTGGCAGTTATCAGAAGCTAAGAGCTACCAAAGTGCAAGTGGTCATACTTTTCACATAAGGACAATGGCTGCACATTTTAAATGACAAGTACTTCTTTCACATTTGGATCAAAATCCATTTCTACAGTATCTCCACAGTTTAAATCTGTTATAACTATAGTATCAATAACTGGAATATATACACAATAACTCTCCAGATCACAAGCTGTGTTCAAAATTGTGCACAGAAGTCACATTTGAACAGCTAAAGTGATCCCTGGAGATTAAATCCAACTAGAATGAAATCAAACATCAGGGACTAAACTTCTGACACCGAGTTTCTATCTCGGTCAGTAAACAGAACCCTGCACCATGGTCTGCTCAACACATCTGCCCACAGGGAAAGCTAAACTGGGCATGTCTTGCAACCAACCTGCAGCAGGAGATGGTCAGAATCTAAATCTCATCTTGAGTAAGCAGGCAGAGCACTGCAACCCATGTGTGCAAGAGGTAGGGGACAGTGAAATACCCAGCTTCTGAAAATCCCAGCAATACGTCCTGCTCTGCGAGCAGGGAGGGAACTGGGGCTGAACTTCTGCTCCTTTTCCACATGCTCCCAAGACATTAACAAGTGACCATGCTCTCTATAAATTAGGTCACCAAAGCAGAAGCTGACAGAATGCTTTATTTTTTCTTTAAATAGCAGCTGTTAGCAGTTTATAAATCCTTACCAGAGCGTACTCCTGTTGCATTCAAGATGCCCCAGCAAACTTTGAACTCCCTAAGAAAGCAATAGGATGTTCCCTTAAGTCTTAATTACATGACCAGTACTCCCTGTTTCTAGTGATAAGGGTCCAAACAGGCTGGGATTTCTTTTGGGGAGCCTGTCTGGCCCTTGCAGCCTCCCCAAGGGGAATGTAAAACCTTGTGGGAGGGACTGGAGTGCCAGGTTCTTGAATTTGCAAACACTCCAGTCCTAAGTAAGAGAGAGAAAAAGGAGTATAACAAACTGAACCCCAACCCCCACTGGCTAATCCTCGTTATCCAGTCCTCACACTGGAGAGGCTTTGTAACCACACATTTTAAGAAACGTAAAGGGAACCATAAACCCAATTCAATTTAATTGGGTGCTCTCCTGACAGAACAGTTATTAATAAGATTGCATTGTACAAACCTCCGTGAAATCCCAAACGCAGTCAGAGGCAGTAGCAAAAAACATTTAACACCCAGCAAGCAACACGCGGCTGGATTGCTGTTGGTCCTCTCCGTTACTCTTCCCCCCTCAAGTCAACTCTCTTATCCAATTCTCAAAAGTAAAAAAAAAAAAGAAAAAAAAAAAAAGGAAAAAAAAATTCTCATCTTGAACAGCTCCTATAAATTATTCACACGATATTACAGTGTATGTCAGCAGTCTCACAGTGTTTAAAAAACTTAACTACAAGCCAATTAAAATGTAAACTGAGAAAGACGGATGGGGTTGGGTCGCTCTGGTGTGAACTTGAGCAGCTCATAACAATACACACAACTTCTAGACCTGCTAATTTGACAGCTACTTTCATCAGCAGATGCTTTTTCTTTCTTTCTTCTTCTTCTTCTGCTTTTTTTTTCTGTGTGGGTTTTTTTTTTTGTTTTTTTTTTTTTAATGCAGTGTTTCTCAGAGGACAAGCCAGTCTATATCCAGCAGATGAATCCCCTGGGTCTCGCAGCACAGTACAAGCATTCGGTGCGTTAGTTACTAACAGGTTCTGATTAGGTTTGTAAAGCAGAGAAGGGGGCAAAAGGGCCCTTCCCCTTCTGGAGATACCGGTTATTGAAATTTTACAACTAAATGACAGCAATGCAAGTGACAGATTATGCTTCTTAACTGAAGCCATTGATTTCTCAGAAAAATAAGAATACAGCACATTCGATTGCTATGGAGAAACAACTCCCTCCCAATAAAGACATTTAGGATCACCCAGTGCGTGCATCAGTACAAGAAGACTGGACATTTGCCTAAATTGCTTACTGCTGGTCTACTGAATAAGCCAGGCACCAATTAGCTTTTACAGTGATAATGACAGCAATTTTAATCTTCATGGGCTAATTACAAGAGCGCCATGAAATCAGATTGTGAACTCGCAGTCAGAAACATCAGGTAAACCTCAAAAAATGAAAGCATTATAGACACAAAATCAATATTTAAGCAGGGACATGTGAGGCATACCTAGCTAAAATCCTAAACAAGGAACCAGGAACATCTCAATTCCATCCTTACCCATGCTGCTTGATTGATGGACCACTGAAAACAAGCCTTTTCCCTTATCTAGAAGTACAATGGGGATAACAATGGCATGACTTATCTGTAAAAGTAGTTAGACTGAATGCAGTAACAGAGAAGTAATCATTACTGTTACCTGCTTTTCTTCTCTCTCCCCTCTTCAAGACAGGTCAAACCTGTGAAAGGTGGTTGTTCTGTGGCCACCAGAAACTCAACTAATCCAGCCAGTCACTGCATTGACAACAAATATCCCACCACATCAATTTGATCTGGCATTCTCAAGTCATCCTAAACTACAGTTTAATTACTGTCAGATTCCTGTGGAGGAGCAAAAAGGACAAACCTCCTGCAAGCAAAAAGGGTTTGCACATAGTGAGAAAGCGGCATCACCTTCAGATCCTCCCCAACCAACGTGTGCGGGGCTTACAAAACAGGGAACAGCAGGATGGAGGCCAAGTCTACATTACCCTCCGGCACAACAGCAATCCAAGATGGATGAGTCCACCCAGGAAAGACACCTATCCCAAAGAAAGCTGGCCATCAGAATGACAATTGTCCTACTTTCTGACAGCGTGACGAAGGAAGCGAAAAAGATTATTTTTTAGAATAGCCAAATCTTTTGTTGCAGCCAAAGATCCTGCACTTTCCTGCTTGGAGATATCTAGAAACTATTTCTCATTTCTGGATTTGAATTTTTTTGGAATAAAATCCCAGCGCTACATTTTTATATTCCATTCTTAACTTGAAACAGAAAAAGACGAAGCAGCTTCGACTCTCCCAACAGCTCTCTGCGCAGTTGCAGAGAGGGGACAAACAGCAGCGTCCAGCTTGGGGGGAGGAGCACTGAGAACCTGGGTGTGGAGTTGACAGCTACGTGCCTGCGTCTGCTCGGGACTGGAAGCGAAGCAACAGATGAGCTTCAAGAAAGAATAGCTTGCTCGGCTCAGAAGCTGTCTTTATGCCTGGGAGTGCTAACCAGAGACGGCAGAGCAGTTCTGTTCCAAATGTTCTGTATAAAATGGGAAATGAGAACCAAAGCAAGAGCCGTTTTTCGGTTCATATAAGAAGAAAACCAATACAAGCAAAACACTGTAACTTTTATATATAAACTCATGAAAATACATTGCCTTAATATGTTTTTTATACCCCAATTCTCACATCTCAGAAGTTGCGTGTGATAACTTTCTATAAATTAAATCACTTCGGAGATACACCGAAACTACTTTTCAAAGGAAAATAAAGCGAAACATCGGGAGCAACCTTTGAATGCTCCCTAAGCCTGATGTGCAGAACACATACATGAGCAAGAATAGAACCACCTAACAGGATTCATTTTTACTGATTCAAGTCATGCCACGATTGTAAATTCTTTGCTGGTCAGACAGCTGAGGGTATTTTCATTTCAGGCCTGGGAAAAAGGGCTTTATTTCTACCAGCATTCACTCGGGATTTTTTCCTTTCTGAAAGGTATTGAGAAAATGAAGGGAATTAGGATGTGGCACCCAAAATGACAGTTCCCTGAAAGCACTGGTTTCTGTACACCTGAATTTGAGATTTCCTATTGATCTTCTTTGCTTTCTCCAATTCACCTCAATTCTGGTGGGTGACAGTGCTGATCATATATGCCACCTCCAGTTCTTCTTGATACCATATGAGACAACCTGAATCTCAAGACCCTAAATTCAAACAATGAAAGTTCTCAATACATAATAACTACACGCCTGAAATGCTCTTAAGAAATCAACAGTGCTCTGGCCAGGGGTTCCAGCACTTCAGAAATACTCCTGGCTGAAGTTACACATTATTATCACAGTTGCTTATTTGAATGAGGGTTTTTCCTTTCCTTTTTTAAGAGCTTGGCACCCTTGTTACCAGTCTTCTGATAAAGAGATACTCATCTTTCACTATCTTTTAGAGAAAAATTCTTAACTTCTGAAAAGAAACTTACTCACAAAAGCTACACATTTCTCAGAACCAGGAACTTGTATTTTCTTCATTTACTCTCTTTTAAGCTAATTAACTTTATATCACTTGTGGGAATTGTATCAGTCCCATCATGCCACCTTAGCTGGATATCCTGTCCCTGTGAACTCACATTTATTCTAAGTCTATCCACAGAAAAACTGTCATGGTTCTGTCCTAGGATTCTTGCCTGATAAATACCCTGAGAGCAAGTTTCCTACTTGGGCCAGCTCATTACAGTAGAAAGCATTATCTTATAATTGATCTTATCTGTATGTTAAAACACTCTTAGCATCTTGTCAACCCTCCAATATGGTCAATTACTAGATAATAGTGCCCACTTCCACATGTCTTATTACTTAAATGGTAAGATCAATAATTAAGAGTACATAGCACCATTAAGCACCTGCTGATGAAAGTCTGCTGATGCATGGAATGAATAAAGGTAATTACCCCACCTCCTTCTTTTGCTGATTCTGAGGATATACCAACTTAGAAATACCAAAAATCCCTAGTGCTTCATGAATTTTTTTCATCCCCAGCTCTACCTTCACCATGATGAATAGAAAAGAAAAAATATACTTGAAAATCTCTTTTCTGTATGTTATCTCATTGTAAAATAATGTTAATGATGCCGTGATTGACTCCATGCTCTTTTACTTCTTTTTTTTTTGATGGCTGGAGACAATCTATTAGTTTCCTTTTCTCTTCTGTTTTCTTTCCATCTTGGTGGGTCATGGACCTTATGTATTATATAAATGTCTCACTATTTCAGCTTTTACTCTTTTATTGATATTACAGAATTACCTGTCCTACTGCCTCTTAGCTTTTAGGGACAGGTCACAACATACGATATAAAGATACACTAGCTTTAATGGCTGAATTATAATACTGATTTGATATCTAAACTGGATATCCATTCACTACCTTACTAATAAAAGCAGACATAAAATCTAGAATGTTAATCCTTCTTTCAGATAAGTGATGTGCTTTAGTACAAGCTAACTACCTGCATTTTAATGTGCTGTCAAGGTTACGCAGAAGGGATAAAAATTCACATGTAAAGTATTTACTTGCCCTGCAAAAAAATCACTTCATGGTGTTCATTTTGTCTCTCAATTCCATGTCAAGAGAACTTGATCACTTCAGTAAAAGGACTATTTACAGAGTGAACAACCAGCAAATCATCCACTCAGCCTGTGTCTAGAGATGTTCAATACTAAAAGAAAATCACACATTGTGTTTTCTAGGGAAAAAAAAAACACAAACCAAAAAACTGTCCTCTATATTCCTTATTCAGTTATGGACTTCACTTCCATCGTCCTTATTCAGTTATGGACTTTGGCACATTAAAACTCCAATTCATTTTGTATCTTTTCATACTGATGACTAGTGCAACTATTCGATTCAGTGATGTTTACAATTGTACAACAAACTTTCCATTATCTCCATAGCCTCTGTGTACTGAAAACCAGAAAAGTTTTTAAGTGTATTTATTATTTTTTGCTTGTAATCTCAATTTCACTCATCAAAGTCTGCACAGTAGAGAAAATCCTGTTCTCTCAGCTGAAAGAGAAATGAAACCGATGCACTCTTACATTCCTAGGCTGCTTAACAAACTCAGAGACATCGAACAGAAAAAGTTCTTCACTCTTTTCTAATACTTTAACATGCTGCTTTCTAAACTTCTGAGTACTCAGAGAAAATATCCCTTACATGAGTAAATGTAGCTTTTTTAAAATTAAGAACCTGCCACTTCCCAGAAAACTTTGTTCAAGAGCAACCTACCCTATGCATTAACATAAAGAATGGGAATTACCTCCAAAATCCTCAAATCAGTTATCCTACTTTTCCCTCAAAATCACAGCAAAATGCCCCTTCGTGTATCCTCCCCCTTTGAAAGGAACTGGGCATCATTCTGATACAGGTGGTGTTGCTGAAAGTTTGATTCCTGGATTTATATATTCAGTCAGGTGAGTTAAAATGACGTGATCACAAGTGCTAGGCTTTCAGAAGTCCCAATTGCGTGACTTGAGCTTTTCTATTTAGGAGGAATTCTACAGGTGTATGACATATATTTCCAAATGAGTTGAAAACCAGATATCGATGAACAACTGTTTCATCCCATTCCCCACTCCTTCCAAAGCTAGCTAGACTAAAAGAGAAGTATATCCACTCACTGCACTCTTTCAAGCTGGCTGTTTTTACCAGAACTGTTTCACCCATTTTTAATTGCCACCAACATAAATGTCAGATGTTTTATTATAAGAAATGAGTCACGTCCATGTTAATGACCAAAAAAAAAAAAAATGCTTTATGGATCAGATTCAAAGCTTGTGCAATGCATAGGTTGCCTGCTTTTTTTAATATGCTAAGAAATTTCTGTGGTTCTGGACTTTTCAGGAAAAGATCAGCAGGACTTCCACAACAATCACTTGAGACTACAGAACAGTCCTCTGTATTGCAAAAAAGCTGTTGAAATCTGCTCTAAATCAGTAATGGCTCCTTCAAGAGAAAGGGGGGAGGAAATAAAAAGTTCTGTCAAAGTAAAGCTCCTGTTTTTGAAGTTCTCTACTTTTAGCAAGTTCTGTTCCATTTAATAGCTTCCAGAGTCAAGAAGGTCTCCGGTGGACCTGACTTACCTAACCACATGAGCAATTAGTTCCTCCAGACAATATGTCTGTTGTAATGTAGTTCACTTAACTTCACATGGTGAATCAGTTCACTTTGATGGTGGGTTTTTTTTCCCCTTCTCTCCTATCATTTCTCTTCCTTGTCTCTTGGCAGCTGCCTGTCTTGACATCTGACCTCCACTTGCTCCATGGTCTGACTGTTTCAGGCACTGTTCAGGAATTAAAATCTCTGCCCATTCCCCTGAGAATCTGAAAACAGCCCAAAGCTCACAGCAAAATCCAGGTCTTCCAAATGCAAAAAGAGCGCTGCTTCCCTCGACTTGGTGTAATAGAAATTTGATTAAGAATGCACTTGCTGTTTCCAACCCGTACCTAAAGGGACACATCAGTTTCTGATAGATGCTGCACTGGCCTCCAGTCTCAGCTGGTGATTTCAAACACATCACACAACTTATAAATCCCAGCAAAAAACTGCCTGACCTAGAAGCAAAAATTAGCACAAAAAGCCACTTCACATTCTTTGATTTACTTAAAAGCCAAATGTTTTGATAGTCTGCCTAATTGGTGTGGGATTTTGGAATAAAATGTTGAGATTAACTAAACAGGAAATCACACTAACAATGCTCCAACAGATGAAGGGCGACCACGGTTAATTGAACTGTTTGTTTAAGTATCAGTGTATACAGAGCCATGTTAAAGTGAAGATGCTGCCAAGTACTCATCTTCCATTGTATAAAAATGTCACCCAGGCACTTGAGTGCTGTTTCCTGTTGTCTGTCACCCAGTGTTTCTACACGTTGCTAAACCTCATCCACTTGCCATTGTTATCTTGATTCCATTAAGTGCATCCTGGGTTTTATTTTTGAAAGACAGGTAAATTTATATTTCTTTCCTCAAATATCACCTTAATAAGACTAATTTAAGGAGTTTTTTTGTCTTGCGGTAAAATGAAAAACTCCAAACCCCCAAACTGTATTATTTAAGTGGTCAGCGTGCAGAGACAATGCAGTGAAAACCAACAATTCTCAAAACTACAATTGACTACATATACACACACATTATGTATATATATATTCAGATATATATATGACAATATCGTCCTTTTACAATATAATGAGTATTGCTGTGAAAATATCCACCCCAGAAGAGGAGAAGAGCAAATCAAAAGACAGACAATCTCCTCTTCCCTCTTTGCCATCTAAAACTGGCACCGGAACTTTGTGCAGAGGGATGCACCCACCTTTCGTGCTGCCCCAAAAGGCTCAGGAAAGCATCCTTGCTCCTGTCAGTTGGGACCACTCAGCAAAAGGAATGGTACTCAAGCTGTGCTCTTAGAAGATCTGGCCCAGAGATTTCTTAGTGTATAACCTCCTGGAAACCTAAGCTGGAGGTACATCTGCTCCTATTTTTTTTTGTTTGCATGGCCAGTACTGCAACCCTTATTGAAGATGTAGAGGATATGATCACAAAGCTTAACGATCCTCCTCACTAATGCAAATGATGCCAACAGAAATACTTGCTGTTAAAAGGGTTGTCTACAGGAGGGACTTTAATGACAGCACCGTGTTCATGAAGGATTCTTTTTAATCACTTTTTTAACATTATATGCCAGTGAAATATAAAAGCATGTATATGTACTTTACTGGAACCCAACGCTGTGATTCTGGCACATCACACTCCTTATCCAGTACATCCGGCCAAGTTACGTCCTGTTAGTGCACTGGTTTTACGTTTCATGCCTGTCCTGTGAAACCACGTGTACCACTTTTTTATTCCATTCAGAGATTTCTTTGGGCTGCTGCTGTTCCAGAAGCTATAAATTCATTTCTAATTGCCAGGATGATTTCCCAATCTAATGTTAGCCATCTAATAGCATTTAGCATAGATCATCTTGAGGCTTCTTCTATAATCAGTGGAAAGAGAAAGGTGGAGTGAACCACCACTGAGAACATGGTACTTATTTTAATGGTGGGGGATGAATCACCATCACTGTCTCACAGAGGGAATGGGCCGGAGGGGCAGGCAATGCACACCTTTCATCCCTATGGCAGAAGAGACCTGCTTGCCTCTGGTTTCCAGTCTAACGCTGGGACTGGGGCAATGTCCACTGCATCATCACTGCAGTGTGAATTCCCCATTACAGAGGCCCAGTAAGATCAAAACATTAAGAACCAGGAGCAGCATGCATGTAGCAGACAGATGAGGGAAAGAAAGATACTGTCAATATGAGCCTTCTGAAAACCCAGTGGTCAACACAACATGGCCCCAGGACCCTGCATCTTCCTGGTCCCCTTCCCGTCACATGTGAAACATGACTGCCTGCCACCTACTCCAGGCTCACCAGGCACATCTATGCAACTCCCATCACTAAAGATGAAGGACAAATTCAAGTCTCTGCTCCTCATTTTAGGGACAATAAAATTAAAATTTTCCTATACTGCAGAGAAACTTTGAGCAAGATCTGGTAGTAAATTTTCAAATATAACATAAAAGCAAAGTCCTTGTATCTGAATTCTTCAAAATGCTGCCAAGTTAACAAAGCTCTGGTCATTTAACTCCTGCTGAAGTGTACTGGATCAATTTTCCATCTTGTCTACATGCACAGCGAGTCTATTACAACCACAACGAGAAATTTCTTTTGACCCCAAGAGATGCTGTTTGCCTCATTAGCACATGCAGCTAAAACCCAGCAAAGACATTCTTGGGTGTACTTGCTCAGATTTCAATCGTCAAGAGGCACTAATGCTCCTGAAAACCATTTTTCCATTTGCTCACCCATTCTTATCTGTACCACGGCCACCAAATCAAGGCTTGAGCAGTCAACTTGCAAGTGCCACTGAACCAACGTTGATAGCTGGCTACCGGGTAGTTGCCTACTGAAGCAACTGCTCTTTGAAACAGGCAGCTCTAGGATTGTCATCCCAAATAAAACACAAACAACTTTCAGGTAAATTAATCATCTCCTTTAAGGACCAGGGTCTGGTACCTGCATTAGCAGTGAGTGGCAGGCACTCTTTTCCATAAGGGGCTGATTGCATAGCACTCTCTTAACAAGTAATCGCTGTGGGCAAGAACATCAGCATCTCTGATTTTATTCTTTGACTGCCATGATGAAAAGAGAGAATTTGGAGAGATTATGAAAAACATTTACCAAGAAGACACTGAATCTCACGTGCACTATTTAATTTCAATTACTTTTGAACGTGTAAGGGGGGCTGCAGAGATCACACATATTATGCGCTTCTGATAATGTGAAGAAATGCACAACGCCATCCCCAAATTTCTCCAACATTTCTCCAAAGAATAAGGCTAACACTTGATCTAAAGCTCTTCAGAAAATGGAAACATGGCTCTAACTTGCAATGAAGCCATTAGAGGGGAGGAATTAGTGAGCAGGGGATTGAGTGTGATGCTAGTGCAGCCCTTAAGCAGGATCTGCCATGAGGGCTAGGCTGAAAAACCTTTCCACAAACAAAACCAGTTCATTGTACATAAAACACAAACAATGACAGAAAAGGGAACACTTTTTAATAAACAAAAGCATTCCCCAGGAGGAGAAAAAAACCAACAGAATTTAACTGCAGGAGTATTTAATAAGAAACAGCCTGTCCCCGTCTCGTCTTTTAATTTAAAATAAACATAAACCAGATCTCTCCTATACAACACGATCATTCCCTCAGCAGAAACAGAAAGGAATTCAAAGGTCAGCCTGAAAAGTTTGGTTGTTGGAAGACTGAGGAAGAGACTCTTGTCCATCAGTGATCCTTGGAGAGCATCTGGTCTGCTCCCCTCATAGACCCGAGAACCCTTACTGCAAAATATACCCAGTGCCTCAGCCCCACCACGGACTCTTCAGTCCATTCAACCCCTATGCCTGGAGAGCTCAGCACCTCATGAAAGGCATCACCCCCAGGGACCATTAAAACAGGTCCCTGCAGCACAGCACTTGTATTTCTCCTCTGGACAAAGGAGTTTCTTCTTAAAATTTTCTAGCCGTTCATCCTAATGATGACAAGGATCTCAAATCAAATGGGAGGGCAGCGAGTCAGCTTTCCAATTATTTGTCAAAAGCTATTAAACTTATAGGGGAAATTCTGCAGGATGCCCAGCATGTCACTGTATAAGCTATAGAGAGTTCAGCCAAAAGCACACATGCATTTCTGATTTCACCCCCCACCCCCACCCGCCAAAAAAAAGAAGTAACAAATTGCAAGACAACCCCCTCCCGCCCCAGTTTCACCTACCTCCATTAATCAGTTAGCCAAACAAATTCTCTTATTTTGCTCTATCTAGTAACCAGAGTAAATTGCAGCGCGGTATTAAAAACCACGAGGGTTCTTAAAAAGACAAGAGTGGAAGGAAGAAACTCTCCATGCACCACAGCAGCTTTTATGTCAGAAAACCGAGTCCACCTTGAACTCTCAACACGCCACATTTGAAAGTCTGAGCAGTGTTGCAGCAACTCACTTTGTAACACTGACCGCTCTGAAAAGCCTACGAGGGAACCTGGCAAAAAGGCTCCCTTCTATAACAACAAACCGGGCTCGCAATAAAAGCCATCTGCAAAAGTGCCAATTATCCTTCTCCTCAAATGATTATGTTCCATCCAGTTTTGCTGACAAGCAAGTTATGCCACGTTTTAATAGGCAATAAAATGTATTATTAAATAATTAGTAGCTAAGAAACAGAAATTAGAGGGCACTTCCTTTCACATACATCCCCCAGTACTTCAAACTATTGATTTAAAGGCAACTCGATCCTCTAAAGAGGACAAAATGGAACCTGATACAGCAGTTTACCAGGAGACAATTACAAGGCTAATGATTGTTCACAGAGAAATGAAGCAGGAAGAAATTCTAGAGAATTCCACCCTGCTCTGTTTTGTCTGATCTGTCTCTAAATCCCCCAAAGAGCTAAAATTTCTCCAAATCTGTTCCTTGCTCTGAGCCCATTAATTACAGTGTTAAAGGTAAAGAAGTATTGATGTCTTTCCTCTCCTCCCTCCATTCCCCCCCAGGTAATGTCTGGTACTTGTTCAGCCTTTAAGGTATGGTTCCGCTAACTGAAAAAAGCCCCACTAAGACCAATTAAGGCCTTTACTAAGAGGCTGAAAAGAAGACAAATGGAGGCAGAAAGCCCGATTACAAGGAACCTTTGTACAGATGTAAAGCAATTAGAATAGTCTCAAGGGCTGGCCAGCGCAGTACCTACTAGTAAAGGATTTTACAGCTTGTCTAAACTTGGAACAATCTGCCTCTCTCTTTTTTCGGTTGAGTGTAAAAGTGAACCCTGTATTAGTGTCATGTATCGGTTGATAGCTTGGTATTGGTTTCCCTGAGCATGTTAAATCTGTAATGCTGGTCTCAAGATCCCTGGTGGATGACAATGGGGTTACACAGTCAGCTCTAACTTACACGGAAAGAAGATATGCCTGATGTTAAACCATGATAAAAACCAGAACCAGCTCTTTCAAGCTTCTTTTATTTGCCTAATACTAAGCCCTAGAACGTCTCAAATTTACTGCACTGTGCTGCATAATTTGGCACAGAATGGGTAAGAACTGAAAATGTTTGTACTGCGGTTTTAATAACAAAAATAAATTTTGCAGTGACTCAACTTAAGGCAGCTTCTAATCTCAGCTCACTCTTTTAAAAGAATAAAAATAAAAGCCAAAAATATCCTTCTAAAAAATGAAAACTGACCAATGACATGGGACCTGAGAAGTTCTCCAATACCACACATATTTCCAGCCACAGGTGACTTCCTCCTGACCACCTTCCCAGTTCATTTGTGGTCTCTCTGCTGGACTCTGCTACCAAATGCACCACTACCTTGATCTTGAGGCTGACTCAGACTGCACAAACCACACCTACTTAAATCCAGCCTTGCATTTAGGTGGGAATAAGTGCATGGGTTAAAATGTCCTGGATCCTTTGGATACCAAGAAAGTATCAACATAAATGCCTTAAACACTTGGCGGACATTTATGTGACCATACCTGCCCTGGGTAGCTTTAGAATTGCATCGGTACGACTTAACACAGCCCATATATTTGGAGTCCAGTGTCTTTTTTTTTTTTTCTGGTGGAAAAATCTTGTCTTATTTTCATTCTGTCATAGCACCAATGCTTTGTATTTCCAGAGGGCAATACACCCAAGGGACCTAAGTGAGCAAAGTCACCCCTGCTCAGCAGATGGAAAAATGGATGCTCACCAGTAAAGCTCTTCTAGGTCACCTGCTGTGCTTTCTGCACAAAATTAGGCTTTAAGGTAATTGACCCATATGAAACAGAAATTTGAGGTTTCTGGTCTATGCAGGATCTGTTATGATTATATTATTACATCCCAAGGGTTTTGCTTTTCCAACCCTTGTTGGGGTGGATACAGAAAGGACGCAGAAAAGTTGTAAAGAAAGAGGACACAAGTTGCTGCTAACCTGCTTACTGTCCAGTCTGCATCTGATCAACAATGAACCTCTTGAGGAAGCCTCTGGTAAGAAAACATTTCCTGCAACAGTTTCATCAAACTTAAATCACATAGCACAATGTGTTTAAGCCATTTTTCCTCTCCTTATCCATAATTTGATGACTTAAAGACAGCCCCTTTAAAAATAAAGAGCATAATTTCCAATAAAAGCTTTCATATTTCTTAAATTAGGAAAGGTTTTTCTGAAGCTGTAGGTACTCAGCAGTCCCTGCTGTGCTACCAGGTGCTGATTTGTGAAACAACCTCAGCCAACAGCCTGATAAATTTTTGAAAATCTAGTCTTTGCTAAGGTACATAGTTAGACCTGAGCTCATCCAAAAATCTGGTTTCCTAAAAATGTGGTCCAGATGAAAAAAAAAGAAGTGATGTAGCATGCTAGTCCTTCACTCTTGAAATTCAGGTTGAACAATGTCTAGGCTTTAGGTAAATTAAATCTGGATATCTATCATGAATATCCTTCACATTACAACCCCAAGTTTAAGAGTTTTTGGTGTAGGCAAACCCAACAGTCAGCAGAGCTATTACTGGCTGGGTTTAAAAAGCCAGTGCTATAAAAGTACCCTCAAGATGGCCACGTCTCCCAACCAGTCTCTAATTTTCATGGTGCTAAAAAAACTCAAACCCCACAAAGTTATTTCTAAAAAGTAAGCCAAAAAACCAGTACACCAGGACATCATCTTTAGTGAGGTCAGCAGCATACCTTCACTCCCTAAATTATTTAAGTGCATATTACTCACAAGCTGAACTTTGTACTGAATGGCAAAGATGAGAGGGCTAACGTACCATCTCAATGCAACCCAAGCTGAGCCTACTTAAAATCATTTTAGCAGGTACATCGTGCTACATTCAAATGAGGTTCTCCAAAGAAGAAACCCTCCACAGCCATTATTCCTCAGGGTAACTCACTGTGCATTCCAATCTTTTGAATTTATCGTAGATTTCAAAACACAAATGCAAAGATTACACATTAAAAATAAGGTCTGGGGAAAAATATTAGAATATATCAGATACCTGCTTCATTGCTCGGTCAGTATTCAGGTATAATGCTCCAGATGCTGCATACACTTCTATAGTCATGTCACTGACAGAAAGACTGTAGCCAAAGACATACCGTGTTTGTCATCCTGGGTACTTCGCAGTAATGATTTTTGATTCTGTATATCTCTTCCCTCGCCCACACACAGAGGCAGAGCTTGCCTCAGGTAAAGCTGAGGGCTAAAATGCTCTCTCTACCGATACGCCCGTGATCTGGTATCTGTATCTTACCCAGTTGAAAGCACTCACTCAAGTACCTGATCAGCATCGCTATGATGCTTTCTTGCAATATTGGAAAAAGGGTTTGAGTGCTTTTGCACGATGCTGCAATTTGACTGAATGAATCAAAATTGCCTATGTTTCTGCAAGCCCGTTCTTGAAAAAGGCACTCACCCATCCATTTATTTCCATGGTGCCCTGCCAAAGCATCACAAAAAAGCACACTCCAGATTTTGCTCTATTGATATATAAATACCGTCACTTCAGCTAAAGAGCCATCAAGTCACTCTGATGCTTGGTAACTTGATTAAATCTATATTAAGGTAGCAAGTCTTACTGCATGGCCTTTAACACCGAGTCGGGAAATAATTAAGTTTTAAAGCTAGCTGGTGAAAGATAATGCCAAGTCTGGTTTGCTGCTGCAGTGCTGATAAAGGAAGGGGTATACAATTGAACATTAATTAGGTACAAGCAAACATCTTTGCTAATAGCTCATGTTCTCATTCCCAAAATGTCAACAACAGATATTAGTGCCAGATGCTGGTATAACATCTCCCATGACTGGGGCTGGGACATGGGAATAGACTTGCACATTTGGAGAAAATGCCAGTGCTGTCAGGGGGGATCTGGCATGATGTCATAAGAGTAGTAAACTTCCTCGTAAGGGATTTACCAAACAAGCTTCTCTATTATTAATGATGATTCATGTGTCACATAGCGAGGCCCTGGGAAGCAAAATGAAAACAGTGAACTGGCATAACCTGTGAGCCAGAGACAACATTAGTACTGAGAGACTCACGTATAAATCACTGGAGGCTTCTGAAGTTAGCAAGCATCTTCCACTCAAATCGCTCTAAAAATGTTACTCAATCCGCTGCCTCGGTCACAAAAATTCTGGTTAAAAAAAGCTCGCTGTGTTGCAGAAAACATCACAGTGCTATTCAGGTCAGTGAAGCCAGGCCAATGTGAGCAAAGGCAGGATATGGGATTTGACCATGTTACTGTGCATCAAACAGTTCCCACCATAAGGCTTTTGCCAGACTGAGGGTAAAATACCAGAAAGTGGAGAAGCAAAAAAAAACCCGAGGAAGCAGCAGCAAATGCTAACCCTTACTGCCCCTGAAAGGTCGGGATATAGCATCACCCAAACAAACTTCTACCCAGCGAGCAGAATTTCACATTCACAGCAGAGACACTTCTTTTGTGGAACTACCTAACAGCTCCAAACCCACAGCAACCAGGAGCACCGAGCCCTTAGCCCAGCGCAGCAGCACCGCCCGCTCCCCAGCCAAGCTGCGGGGAAGGCAGCACCCAGGCTTCCCTGGGGAACCTCCCTTCCAAACCACCACCCTCATCAACCCCGTGTCCTTGATATAAACACAGCTTGGGATACGCAAACAAAAGCTCGGGAAAACTTGTAAATAGTGCATTTCTGTAATGACATTTGAACTCCAGTTTAATCAAATCAAGTAGGATTCTTTCAAATATCACTTATCCTGTAACTGCAATTTCCAAATCTCTCAAATCCTGGCTTTCCTTTTAATCTCACATGAAAATTGTATTACCCTAATACTGTTTACATCTCATTTCCTCTTTTCCATATAAAAATATCACTTAACTACATTTCAATTCTCTCCCATAGCTCTCCTGCCATGCCATAAATTCCATGGGTCTTCCAGGGCTCAATCTCTGTGCTGTTTACCGCTTTCAAAATAGCCACCAGCCCCTCAGCCAGAACAGCCTGGACCGAAATCTCCTCTCAGAGCCAGACCCCACCACTTCCAAGTGCCCAGCTGGGTGCCTGGAAAAGTCCAGTCCTACACTCGGTTATGAGTGCAGCAATTTTATACCATTCGTCAGCTTGAACAGGAATAGGCTAAAACTAAACTCTTCCTTCTAAAAATCTGTAAAATCCAGCAATTTTAAAGAAGTCATAAATCTTGCCTACCTTCTCCCCTGGCTCCAGAATGTCAGCCCCTAAGCCTTCTTTCATACATATATATGTATATACATACACACACACACACATTTTTAGTGCCATTTCACTAAATTTTGTGGATCAGTACATCTGCTTCCATAAGGATGGCCCCAAATCCCCTGCCCTGAAACCACAAAAGATCCGGAAAGCCAGATGGCTTCAGGAAGAGGAGTATCTAGTTCTTCAGATACAAGGGATATCCAGTGAGGAGGCCACTGTGGACTACACTCAGAAACAAGGCTGTATTTCCACTTTCCTGAAAATGGTTAGGAACTGCTGCCTATTGGGGACCTAACTTTCTCTTCCCAGGTATCACGCAGATAGACCCTGAGGCCACAGAAGGAGGGTGGGACGTTCACCTGCATCTTTTCTCCCTCTCTGCTTACCTGCATCCAACTGCTGTTGGGGAAAAAAGGCTCAGGACTGTATCCCTCCTCCAGGGCTCACTCCTGTCACAGCCACACCAGTGAAGCTGCTCTGCCTTTCACTCCAAGACAAACTACTTGAGCTCATTAACAGCTAAATGCAATAGCAGGCTACAATATTTTCAGAAAAGCCACTAGCAAAAGGAAACCCCCACAGAGAGGGTTTGAATAAAGAATTTTTTTTAAGAGATATATTTCGTCATTGTATTTACCTTTTGATTTTCCAGATAGAGACTTTCTAGTACTTAAGAAGTGAGGGCTGTTAAACTGCAAAGTCTTGTCAGGAAAAGAGTAGAGCATGCAGAAAAGACACAGAGTCCCAGCAGTACAGGTCAGCTTACAGTCCAGATCAAATACCTGTGTACTGAGCTCTGCTTACCCACACAAGTCACCAAAATGTCCCGTTCACTGCAGACAGGGAAAGTGGTGGGTCCACTATGATGCTGGTGGAGACTTAATCATAATTACTGCAATGAGAGCATTAACTAAACATGCTCCTGCACACTGGGAAGAAGTGACCCGAGTGCTACACAGCAGCTCCCAAGTTCAAACACAACTGGATTCCTTGGCACTGGATTCCCATCTCCTGCCCTTCACTTCTTCCCTTGTGCCTCTGCACATGAAACTGCCTTTGTGCTCTGTGTCAGTACAGCTTTGGGAAGAGCTGGATGCACTTGGCTAGGCCATGGAGCACATTCTCGTGCTTTCTTAACCTTCCAAACATTTGCAACTTGTAAAATGAAATCATTATTACTGGTAAAGACCGATCAGTACAAGCACATTAAGCCAAAATGGGGCCAACTAAGCTTCCTGCCTGTCCTTCACATCCATATTTTTCCATCCCTCTTCCAAAAAAAAAAGGAAAAAAAAAAAAAAAAAAGAGAGCAAAAGGGTAAACTCAAAATTTTCTTCAGTTTAGTTCTACTGCGAAGGTGGACAGCAATCTATAATCAAAATTATTTTCAACAAGACTCAGTATTGTTTTACCTTGCTCGAGACTCTTCACAACATGAGTGCAATACTGACTGTCAGGGTTTCTCAGCAAGATGAGCTACATGAGAAGCAAATGACATTCTTTTCCCATCTCCCTTTCTGTGTTAATTGCTAAGACAATATCCCTACAGGGAAATAGAGAGCTTAGAAAAGCTGGTATTTTAAGTTCCATGTTCAAACACTCACTCTCATATGGGTCCAGGTCCAAAATTCGCTTGATGATTTTGGCCTTCATACCAGCTACCTCCCACATCTGATTCACTGGCACCATGATGACTGTCCATTTTCATGGGAGTATTTCCTCTACGCTCACATGAAAATGCAAGATGAGGTCCAAGTCTTCTCATTCCTACCAGCCCACCTTCATTAGGAAGGCAGGCAGGTTGCTGTTCCTTTAAGGAATATCTCGGCAGAAACACACTAAATCCTTGGAATCAGTCTGAAAGAGAGGCCAAGGACATTCCTTCCCAAGCATTAGATTTGGTTTCACATGAGATGATTAGACTCATCCATGCTAATTACACTAGAAAGAACTAATTAGAAAAATCTACCATTCAGCTAATGAGGGCTGGGCCTTAACTATCTCAGTGCTTAATTTTTCAGGTTGTAAAATATTACTTTACCTTCCTACCCCCCTCCCTCTCTCGGTGCCATCTCCATGTTAATTCTTGTAATAGAGTTGATCATTAAATATCTGCTTGAGAAATATTTGCTAATACCTGCAAGCACCACGGTTCCAAACCAGCTGCGCACCAACGGCTTCTCTAGGTAATTAAAGTATCGATAGGATGAGCTAAATTCTCTGCCAGTTGAGGGGAGGCAAGCCAAAGCACCTACCTGCAGCCTCCAATTCTGCCCACTTAATCTGAGTTAGTGGAAATGGGTAATACAAAACTGCTAATGAATTCTGTGCACTGCTCCAGTGCAGCCTTTTCAAGAAATATACTTTTTTTCCTCCCCTTGGGAATAATGCAGGATAAGGGATTTCACATGTAAGATTATCAGTGTGGGAGGAGAGTTTATTAAAAAGCAATGATACCACCTGATAAAGACTAACATCTCTGCCAAGGGTTAGAGTATTTAGCAGGAAGCTGATGGAATGAGCCTAATGAAAAGCTAATAAATCAGAGTCCTTCATTATACAATAAACTCGTTAAGTTACTCCTTGAAAATGGTAAGCCAGACATAGCACAATATTGTTAGACTAGTAATGCTAAAAGCTTTCCTAGAAAACATAAATTCAAAGCCAGCCTTTGAGTTTTGCTGTATTTACATACTTAGTGTCCATTTGGAAGTTTAATGAAAGATATTAGGAAATATCTATGTGATGCAGCATCCATTCAGCACATAAACTGTGCTTTTCAAAAGAGGGTTTTCAGACAGCCTGGCAGGGGACCAAACCCTGTACTCTGTAAGATGATGTGTGAAATTAGTGCAAATTGAAATGCCCAAACTTCCATTTTTTTGAAAAAAAAAAACCTTTGAAAAATCAGATGTGTTTCTATATCGGATTTTTATTCATCCCCCCCATATCCATTTTCCCCTGAAGCCACTACACTAAATCTAGTTAAACGTATGACCAGCATGATTCTCATTTTTAATAGGCTTAAGAAGACCCATCTTGAATTCCTAACTGCAACACCACGGAGTGTAATAAGAAATCCAAAACATCACAGGTCTCTGATCCATTTCAGCTTTACGCTGGATACTACACAGGAACTGAACATCACTGGTCTCATTCTTATTCATGTAATTCAGGAGTAAAGAATCAGAAATTAGCAGAATTAGGCTAATTTCTTTACATCTTCCACAGCTGGGCCAAAAAAGCTTTAAGCTTCACAATCTTGATTTTTTAAAATATGGCTCAAAAGGCCTATTTGCAATTTTTTAAATCATATCTCTATAGAAATATGTACTCTCTATATTACATAAACACATATTATTTAGAAATATATACCTTATATATTACATAGAAATATTTCTACATATTATGTAGAAATACTCTCTATAAAAATGTACTCTATACACTTAAAAATATTATGATTATGACTATCTATACATGCACTAAGAGAAATACAGAAAATGTGCCCCTTCATTAAGTGGCTTCATTGGAACATACATACTTCTAATTCTAAACCAGAAAACAGGGGGTTTGCACTGCAGCTGAGAGCAGAGCAATACAGGGGTGTTACACAGAGAGATAGACTTGAATGAAAGCATTTAGTTCAGAAATGTCATTGTTGGCAGACTGAAATACACCCGGGGAAAACAAATAAGTACAATGACCCAGACCCAGTGGAAATGCCTGGAAATGACCCAATTTTCCTTCCCAAGAGTAAAAAGCAGGAGTTGCTTTTTTTGAAATGGATGAAGTCAGAATGACGTAAGAAATCGCGGTATCAGTCACAGTTAAGCGTGCCTGAGTTCAGGTCACAGGGAAGGACGACACTGGTGGAAGGGCAATGTAATAAGGAGAAATAGTCAGAGCTCTGGATTTTGAATGCTTTTGCTGACTGCCCTTTGACAAAAGCAATATATTTGTAGGTAGGCTCATGAAGAAAACCACCGGTTGCATTCTTTTTATATGCAACTGATGTACTTCACATGCTGTATATGGCACAGGCATCTATTCAGGAGCATATATTGCTAACTCATAGCACTGCTGTTCCCTCTGCCAGCACTCACCATAGGCTTCCTCTGCCAGCAAGGAATTACACAGTTCGGACACCTACACCTGCCCAACCTGCAAGGGCTGCTGTCCCTACCAGCTGCCACTCAGATCTTCTGCAGATGAAGTTTATGCCCCATAGCCATTAATGTTAGGATGTGTCCCGACGTGACCAACTCGTCACCAGAACTTGCAGTAAAACCTCCCAAAGGTACCCGTGGTGGATGAGTGTGACTGTGGACGGGAGGTTCTGGCAGGCAGAGGCGATCAGCTTCTCGCCGGTGCCGTGCACAGCCTACCCCAGGCTGCTGCCACAGCTCCCTCCTGAAGCCAGCGGGGCTGGTACTGCCAGATCAGAAGGATTTTTCCCTGCTTTATCTAGAGAACACTAGATGGTAGGTACTGGAATCACCTTTTCAAGTCTGCTATAGACCACAGATCATAGGAAAAAACGCGTAGTGAAAGAGAAGCTTCCTTTGTGAAGAAGTTACCAACCTACCCACCCACCCGCACGTCGTCATCGTGTGTGTCTGTGCACAGACCTGGCTGGGGAAGAGAGCACTGCAGAGCCACTTCCATCCAGGGCACAGGTACAGCATTAATATTAACGGAGAAGCTGCCTATCTGAGAACACTCCAGATACAAAACACAAACAAGCATTTGACAGATCAACCTGGAAACTGTGACTCGAAATGGAACAGCTCTTCTCCCCCCAAAAAGAGGAGCTAATAAAGGTTAGGGGAAGGAAAGAATCTCTGAAAACAGCTGTCAGCAGTGCACTGTGAACAGCATCTTCAGAATAATTTACATATGGCTTTAAAGTAAAGACGTGGGGCATTAAGACCTTACTAATTCATAGGATTTAACACTTGGTTTTAAGACTTATAATAATGTTAATAATAATAAAAAGCTTACATACTCCATCAAACAGCCCAAAACAGGCAACCTTTATTATCTGTTATGTCAGCTGTGCCTAAAAAAAAAAGAAAAATCAAGCGAAACAGTGCGTACCCTTTAATAGTTAATCCTCTAACATGTAATTAGGCATTCACATGACAATCAGAACGGGACTATATTTCATGTTTGCCTTCCCTTTCAAAGCCTCTACTAGAGGGGCACTTACTCTGTCAAATCTGCTATAGTAATCAAAACATTGGAATTACTTCTTTCCACACTAAATATACTGGAACTGGTTGTTTGATTAAATGTAGAGCAGAGAGTGCAATTTGCTAAATTACAAGTATTCTGAACATGTAAATATAGTTTAATTACTGCAATTAAAGAAGATTACTGGAGATTGGCAGATGGGAATGTAATGCTGTTTTAATTAGAGTTTTTAATGCACTGTAACATAAGCATAATATTAACCCTTTATCCTGGAAAGGGCTGGCTAGTCTCTGAAAAAATATTCTTTGAAAAATGTACTAGAGCTAGTGTTTCATAACAAGACTTCAAGTCAATTCACTGTAAAGCGCCAGGATGATTTGGGAGAGTTTCAGATGTTATTTGTAGCGCATGCACTGCGGAACAGATACATTCTGGAGCGCAGTCAGGAAAAACCACACGAGGTGGGCACGTTGTTTGTGCCCTAGATGAAAGAACGTACGAAAACATGGCGTTTGAGTAGATGGATTGTATTTCATAAAGAGTGCAATCACAGCTACATCACAAGAGATTTAAGGTTCTTTCATGAAAGTTAAAGTACCTCACTCCCAAAGATTTACAAAACGTGAAAAGAGAAAATGTTTCAAAATGCATTAGTTCAATTTTGAAAAACTGCTGCACAGAGACACAGAACAATATTGCCTGGGGCCTGGGTTATTACTACTCAGCCTCCAGAACAGTATTTGTTTCATAAAGTAATATTCCAGAATGTACTAAGCAATTTTTGTCATCTTGAAAGCTATCACTTGCAACATTTTATCCATTTAAGTCAATAGCCCATTAGAAATTCTAATTGAAAGTTCAATACTCTGCTTGGAATCTTACAATAGAGGTTGCCTTTGGAAAGCCATTTAAAGTCTTAATCTCTTTATCATTTGGTATTTTGAAGCCTAACTTTGTTCTTGTTAGGCAGATCAATGGCATTAATTTACAAAATGGGGGAAAATGTCACCCTTCATCCTTTAAATCTCAGTGCGGCGAAGAGCGGCGTAAGCGAATCCAACCATTGCTCTCCCATATTAGCAGAAAACAGTGCCATGGGAGGTTTGACCTACAAATTTTAATTACTGCATGAAAAATTCAGTTCCTGGAGATGAATAGACACTTGAGGAAAAGCAGAAGTCCACCTTCTGAGTGACTGCAGAGCTTAACTCTTCAAAGGCTGCATCGGTGAATGAAGCAGCATGGGCTACCTTCAGTAGGCAATGTCTATAAGGTGCAAGATCAAATTGCACAAGCAACAGAAGAGGGGAAAAGGATTTTACCTACAAAGTAGCTTTCTGGGCATCCAAAATAGATGGACATTGGTACCATCCTCTAGGGAAACAAATGTGGTGAGAACTCGTTTTGAAACATCCCTGCCTTTAAGATAACTTTAGAGCTAGCGAGCGCACCGGTGGCAAACTACTGGCTCTGTGGAATCAATGAAAGCTTTGCCATTTCATCAGCAAAGGGAGGAGTTCACCCTTGGTCTTTGCCTCCAACACCACCCAAACAGCAGGCAGCAACACCCAGTGTTCTGAACCAGTGGTTTCCACTCCAAATCAGTGCAGGCTGATTGAACGGCTCACCTTAAGGTTCACGAGAACTAGGTGCTCCCCTAGGCAATTCTGAAAAATCTTCCGTTATACACACCGAAATATTCCACGCTCTGTGCCTGCAATGCAAGTGCAGTAAAACAACTGTGGTGCTCTGCAGGTAGCACAGGTTCACGATTGCAGCTGGAATTTTTCCATTCCAGACATTGAGATGATTTGGTGTGAGGTGGTGTGGCATGGATAGAAAACTCCCCTGTTGTCTAAACCAGAAATTAAGGATTCTGATCTCTCTTACAGCGATGGCTACATTGATGGTCATAGAGACAGAAGAAAACACAGAAAGGAAAATTAATGAGAGCAAATGAATTCCCACAGCTGTAACAGACTGGGGGAGTAATTTAAACCATTCGTGTGCGTATGAAAACCAGACAGAAGTAGCTCATTCCAATTCTCTTACTAGTTTTTTACACCCTCCCAGTCACAACCAGTTTCAGCACAACTTAGTATCAACATCACAAACAACTTCGTGACAAGTTTTAGTACCACTGACTGGTCCCCGACCTGAAGAATAAGTGGGAATCGAGAAAGTTGTGGAGGTGTTTATATTCTGCTTTCTGCAGATTACACTGCTGTTACTTGCTAATGTCAGGGATTTCACCTGGTAGCATAGCTTGGTTTTAATCACAGTCTGCAAAGATACATTGAGGCCTTACTGCGTTAGGCACCGTGCAAATGCAGAGCAAGAGCCCTTCCTTCCCTGCTGTTCACAGCACAGGACAAGCAAAGGATCAGGGAAAAGGGAAAGTCTTTCCAACAGAAGAATGTCAACAGTGGCCAAGTGAGGAGAGGAAATGAACTCCTACACGTAAGTCCTGATATATCTATCACCTCAAGAAGTGTTTCTTGCATTAGAGGAGAACTTCACACCCCTGTTACACTTGCACTAAGCCAATACCATCACTCCCACTTGAAATAGTAGCTTCTTCACCTGTCAGTGTAATACATTATCATTCAAAACACGACAGCAACATGATTATAAGATTTAATCACTTGGATCACCATGGTGGAACATCTTGGCTGTAGATTTTTTTTACAGGTTTGGCTGGGTTTAGCCTTACCTGAAACTGGGAAGCTCTTGACCAGAGCCCCCTTTAACATCATGTGGACTGACTATAACTGTTAAAAGATGCCACATAAAAGATAACAAGCAGGATTAAGCTTCCAATTTCTCTTTGTATCCCAAGTTCTGAGACTACAGATAGAGACACGAACCACCAGCTTAAAACCTTTACACTGGATCTTAACAGCAATATCAATTAATATCCAACCATTAGCACTACGCTTGTTGGTAGAAAACAGTACTGCTTTCAGCTTCACCTCCAGATACTGGCAGAAATTTAAATAAATGTATTATGGCAGTTAGCTTTTTCTGCATTTAGATAATTAATATTTATTTCCATTTCAAAGTAAAGGACATTAGACATTTCTAATGTCAAAATACATTTCACTCCTTTTAGACTCTCTTAGGTAACAGATTTTCCATTTTATTTTTTTTTTTTAGCAATTCTTTTAACTGTTTTTAGCAAGGAAGGAAAATCTTTCTAGATTGTGCAGGTTTCACACAATAAATAACATTTCCATGTTTTCGGATGGTTCTTTGGAAATCACCGAGGTCTTTTTTTTGCAGGGAAGGAGACCACAAGAAAAGCTTGGTCTGCCTTGGGACTCTGTCTCCACACAGAAAGCCAAAAATAGGTTTTACTCCCGGCTTTAACAATTCCCTCTCACCAGTGTTTCAGAGCCTCAGCTTTAGTGCCCGAGGTGCTTCACAAAGTTCTGATTTCCCATTGCTGCCAAGTAAGGAAAAACAAGCATCTCAAGCTGAGCATCCATAAAGAAGCAGAGCTGAAGCCACCGGTCCTTCTCAACAAGGCTGGTGGTCTCTGCACACTCCTGGTTCTGGAGCAGTAATGAGCTCCACTTCCTTAAACTGGGGAAATTTCCCAGTATAGACAAGGCCATGGAACTGTACCAAATTCTGTCTGCGTGGGAAGGGTTAAAACAACCTGAGTAGCTAAACCCCTGCAGCTATCATATAAGCCAACAGCTTTTAGACAAATTGAGCAAAATAGTCCTTTCAGCTCAGCAGGCACATGACTAGCTGCACAAAGGAGTCCTTCTAGAAATCCCACCAATACCTCCATTATCCTAAGGATTGAGCACAGAGCCACACATTTCACACCCACTGCCACCTGTGATTAGCTTTTTTACAGTTATTATGGAGTACTTTGATAGCGATGATTGTTTAAAGGCCTCAACAAGCGCGCTAATGTGACTTGAGGACTTGACTCCTTTTCATTCCCTGGTTGCTCCAGCTATCACACTAATTTACTTTAGGCAAAGGGGACCATAAAAAAAAAAATAATAATAATAAAAAAAAAATCTGCTCAAAGAAATCACTTAGCATAAAATTGATTCAGTCTCTTAAAGAAATGCATGCCGGGATCCCATGTTAAAGTAAATTAGATATATGATCAAACGAAGCTAACAGTCATTTGAGCTTTGGACTCTTGTGCAGCACTTCAAGTTTTTAACAGAATCAGCCAAAGAAAAACAAAGGAAGCAGCAAAAAGCAGCTACACCAATCGGTTTGCATGGAATTTTCCTTTGCTCTGCTCGGTGCTTCACAGTGCAAATGTGAAGCAAGATGTTGGCTTCAGGGAAAACGTATTTTACTGTTTGCAAGAAGTGCTCCCAGAATGTACCACTCCGTACAAAATAAACTGGTTATCAAGGGAGCACTAAAGGGGATTGGAGGCCATAGGAGAAAACAAGGTGCTTCTGTGGTGCTGAGCAAGGTATGAAGACTTCTTTGTTTTCTACAGAGGTTGTGTTGATGTTACTCTTGCAGTTCAAATCAGCATATAGGGGTACACACAACGGAAGTAACTGAACAGCAGCCCAGAACTTCTCAAACAGTTTCTCCCCTCCTGTTAATTACATATGCTCAGTTGAAGTACTCGGATGTAGCTGTCAGTATCCAGCAGCTGAGTTAGACATCTTTACTGAGCCCCACAGTGCGTTTCTTTCCGTTTTCAAGGCAATTTCAGAGGTAAAGGCCTAACAAATACTCAAGGAGCAAACACAGTCGTCCATCACATTTTTCTACTGAAACTGAGAAGAGATTTCTCATTCTATCCTTGCTATTCTGCATTGCCAATACATCCCGTGGGTACACCCACATATGACCCCGCCTGCTGCCCAAGCTGCCAACCTCTCTCCTGAGGTGTTTCCAGAGAAAGAACTGGTTATAGTGCCCAAGCTGATCGAACTCTGCCTTCAGAGGGGAGCAAATACCATTCCCCTAATTTAAAACCAGTCATCAACATCGCCTTTTAAGCTTGTCCTCGGTACCAGCTAACACAGTGTAATTGATCAAATCACCGAGATTTAACAACAGAAATGTACTGCTGCAACTCTGTAAACAGGACATGTTCAATTACACGAAGGAACTATTTTTCTTCAGAAAGCATTACTGTTCCACCCGAGCAGTAACCACAGCTTCCTGATGTAATAGCTAGTGGAATTACATGTGGCACAAGTATTTTAAGTATTTTCTAGACAGAAAACAAGATTTGTGAGTAACAGAGACCAGTAGATGAATAGGAGTCGTTTCAGCTTTTAGAGGAGGGAAAAAACAGATGAAAAGATTATTCAGCTTTTCTGGGGCATAACGGAGTGGACTTAATGTGTGGTCACGCGGTGCTGATCAGTACATTACTGTTGAGTCCATCTATTACTGAAGTTCTGGGCTCTCTGCAGTCCTCTCATTCATCGCTCAGATTTGGTCTCATGCTTCTGGTGTTTACACCCGAAAACGAGGTGGCTGTGTAGCCACAAACCCAGTCTGTGCATGCACGACTCCGTATCGCACCCGCTAACAAGGAAAGGAAGAGGGGCTGAGCACCCTCCATCTTCCCAGTAATCCTGTGCTTTGCTTGCCCAGCACCATTCTTGCTTGATTTCCTTAATGAACATGGCTTCAATTGTGTCAGAACAGTTGCTATTAATGTAATAACAAGTGTATTTGCAAAAAGGCTGTGTCACATTCATCGTTATCGAGAGATGTGTACAGGCAGGCACCACTGCCATTACCAGGCCACCCATGATGCTCTCTGAAGTTTCTGTGGTAATAGTCTAATCCAACTTGTCTCCCTAAAATTTGAGTCTCTTGTAAGGCATAACTCCCTTTTTCTACTTCCAGGGATCATGCTGTTTGGCACACTCATCAATCTCTTCCCCGACTGGCCAATCTAGGCCACAATTCAGGAAGAGTATCTGTATTTGGTGATAAAAGACAACACAGACTCTGTTTCTTCAGGTTAAATCCCAGTCCCATTGTAATTCAATGGAAGTTTTTGCCATTGACTTCCAAGGGCCAGAAGGCTACCCCGGCCGTGTCCTGGGAGAGCAACATGATCTTAGCAGTGTCCAGGGGGCTGGAAGGAATGGCTCCTTTCAGAGCAAAACTTCTCCAAGTTTAAAGCCGATCTTTCATTAGAGGCCACAAGGTCTGGTCTTCCCTAAAAATATACCAAATAACTGCATCACTGGAGAATTTGAAAAGACCTGGTATTTTATGCCCTAGTCATTTCAAAGCAGCTTGGGTTAGTCTGGCAAAAGCAATTTCTAAAGGAGTAACATAAAATATTTAAAGATGAATAGAACAAGCGGCCCACTTAGAGGCTCATCTAAGTTTTACTAAACATCTCTGGTTATGCCTTGTCATGTCAGCAAGAGAAGGCCGAGATTTAAATAAATAAAATCTAGTAGAATGTAATAACGGGGGGGGGGGGGGAATATGATACATCAAGTTACTACTGAAAGGAATATTGAGCTCTAAGTGATCGCTGTACCAATGGCGATGTTTGTCTATCCAGCTGAAAAGGAGACAGCTTTAATCTCGAGGCTGCATGTTATTTAACTAAGTTGAAATTGGTTTCAGTGATGTGAAGTGCATCCACTAAAGATAATGACCCCATTTTGGATTGGCTCTTTATTTTTTCCCTTTTTTTTTTCTTTTTTTTTTTTTTTAACAAAGGCGGACAGGTGGATATACTGAGCAGAAATGTAACCAGGTTTGTTTTTTTCATTAACTCCAGCAAATTATTGCAGTGCCTAGTCACATGAAACACAAATTTCGCATAGTCTTTACAACTGCTTCTTTTTGCTCCCTTCCCCTATCATCAGTGTGTTACGGCCTGCTTAGGAGGGGATTTACTCCAGATAGGTTCAAAGCGCTCCTTGACTTAAATAAGCCACCCATGCACAAGACCAGTGGGCCAAATCTTCACCTCCAAGAAATGACCCTGAATTATACCACAGATTTATCTGCGCTGAGAATTTATCCCAATTCCTTTCAGTTCAAAAAGGCCTGTTAAGTAACTGCTTAATTAGCTACTTAAAACTTGAAAGGGCAGACTCAAATGCTTTCCTAAATTAGCAAGGACTTCATCCCATTGTTCCGTGATGACCCCCTTTCTCTTTTCAAAGCTGAACACCAAGGTGAGAAGGGTGAAAGGCTGCTGGCTAGCTTTTTGGCTTGCCACTGTTAATCCTGCATTTCTGATCTATGGAAGCATGCAAAGAAACGTGTTTATAAATTTCAAAAGTTTTCATAGCAAAGAGAAAGACAATAACAGTCTTAACCTGCTACTTCAGTAGTCAAGTGTCTCTTCTCCAAGTTCTGCTTCGCATACATATTATGCTGGTGACATCAGTTCTACCTTCAACTGAGATGGCATAGCAGACACTGTTTCCAAAATCTTAGTTTTTTCAAGGATATTTTGAGCAGCAGAAATACAGCAGAACAGCACTATTACAGTCCAGGTCTGGACAATGATGATATGCAGGGAGAAGGGAATCTATCAGATGTCACAATTCCTCATTTCAATGTAGCATGCAAAGCACAGACCTGCAAGGGTCAGCATTTTCTTCTTGGGTGAGCAAAGGTCTTACATTTGAACTGCACTTAAGTCACATCCACGACCAGTTATTGCAAAGTAGAATGTATGACTTTAAAGTGACACCTACTTGCTCTGCCTTGAATAAGCTGATAGATCAGTGATTTAATCATAGAACCACAGAATCATACGATGGTTTGGGTTGGAAGGGACCTTAAAGATCACCTAGTTCCAACTGCACGCCATGGACAGGCAGGCCTCCCACTAGACCAGGTTGCTCAAAGCCCTGTCCATCCTGGCCTTGTATACTTGCAGAAATGGGGCATCTACCACCTCTCTGGGCAACCTGTGCCACTGTATCACTACCCTCACAGGAATGAATTTCTTCACTGCACCTCATCTAGATCTCCCCTCTTCCAGTTTGAAGAAAGCTTGAAGAAGGTTCAAGTCTCCCCTCTACCTTTCTACTCCAGGTAGAGTCTCACAAGAGCAGAGTAGAAAGAATCACTTCCCTCAACCTGCTGGTCATGCTTCTCTTGATGAAGTCCAGGATATGTTTGGGGCTTTCTGGGCTGCAAGAGCACATAGTTGGCTCATGTTGAGCTTCTCATCAACCAACACCCCCTAGAGTCCTTCTCCCCAGCGCTGCTCTCAATACATACTCCACCCAGCCTGTATTTCTGCTTCAGATTGCCCTGACCCACGTGCAGGACCTTGCACTTAGCCTTGCTGAACTTCCTGAGGTTCACATGGTCCCACCTCTCAAGCCTGTCCAGGTCCTTCTGGATAGCATCCCTTTCCTCCATCGTGTCAACTGCACCACTCAGCTTGGTGTTGCCGGTGAACTTGCCGAGGGCACGCTCGACCCGCTGTCCGTGTTGCCAAAACAGATGTTCAACAGAAGCAGCACCAGTACTGATCCCTGAGGGACACCCCTTGCTAATAAAGTCCACTACATGACTTTTCTTTCCACGTGCCAGAGTCCCACTTGTACTAGTTTGAGGTTATTTGTTCGTATTCAGCTGTCAAGTTCTCCAATGTAAAAATGAGGAATTTGCTTGAGTTAGTGACTCATTAGGTCAGGTGACCTAAAGCTGAATTTGGGCCCTTTTAATCCCTGGAGATAAGCTGTCAGATAAAGCTTAAGAACTTCGGGAAAAATTAAGTGGTATTATGGCAGTCCTAATTAATGGGTTGCTACAAGCGCACTGGGTACCCGGGGCCATATGGAGGCAGATGGACCATGCAATACATCTACCTGCAATTCATAATTAATAACCTTCCTAAATTGCTGTGAGCCCCCTGAATATATTGCCTGTGCTCAGATTTTTATTATCCTACTTGAGAGTCCACTGCACTAGTTTTGGCTCCCTGATCCCCGCTCTGTGCCAGATGACTTTGTGACCCCTGTGCAGGGTGCACAACACGGGGCTTTGGCTTTTGACCCTCTGTGTACTACCAGAACGACAACCTCCATGCTAGGTGACAAATTGTTGGCAGTGTTCACAGGGGAGGAAATCCTCTCCTGGCTCCTATCAGAATGGCTATTTTAGCTTTGCCAAGAGGGCATTTGCAAGTGGATCAGAGGTTCTTCTAATGCCACCTTGTCTTTTCAGGTTAATTTATGCCTTGTTCTTTATGCCTGTTTGGTTAGGGACATGCTGCAGATACGGAGTGAAAAATGTCACAGAATCTCCACCTGGCTCCTCTGTTTTGATCTGGCTGGCAAACGCCAGAACCTTTGAACAGCAGGTTGCTAAATAATAAACAGACCGTGTCTTTAAAAACACCTGGCCCTTACTAAAACTGGGCATTTTGTATCTGGTTAGTCCCTGGCGCAGGTGCCAGGCTCAGAGGCAGGAAGCTTCCCTTTCCTGCCCATGCCCACCTAGAGTACAACAAGTACGAGAAGACCCAGCAGCGACTCGATGTATTGAAAGGTTATAATCCAGCCTACCAGCGACAAGCAGCACGAGGAACAGCAACAACAAACCTCCCCTCTCCGAGTGTAAAAACTTCAGGAAAGGGAAGGAAAAAATAAATAAACAAGGATGAAAGAAATGCCCAGTGGCAACCATTTTCAGTGTGACCTAGTGAGCTTTCAACTTCAAACCAGTCAGATCAAGAGCTTCCCAGCGGCGTCACCTAGGGATCTGTCATTCACACATCAAGCCTCGTTCACTCTGCCTTGTCTCACGCAGACATGCTGCCAGATACAGAAATATCATGGCCTTCTTGCATGATAAGGAAAACAAAACAAAACAAAAAAACCAAACCCAGACCAGCAGCAATCCTGAAAACCAAGTGCACTGACAAGCCGTGACCCTATTGTCCACAAAAGGGCAACATCACAAAGTAGACCAGAAGAAGGATGCAAACTGAATGGTAATTGGGTAACCATCTGCTATTAAAATGCAATTCAAGCTGGAGCCTTCCAGTGAGCCCTTCCCACTCAGGGAGATGATAAGAGCTGGGATTTACTGGAAGGAATCAATAGCTGCCCTGGGTGCAATGCAAACTGAGGGAGACCATCTTCTTTCAAGCTCACCATGTGGCTTCTGAGCAATTTACAGCATGCTACTGAGATGGGGTGTTAAGGTTTGGAATGTCAAATAGGAAAAAACCCAGTTGCACCTCCACTATTATACAGCTCTTATTGCACATTATTACACACCAGAAACAACTGATGTTATTCAGAATGTGTCCTTCAGCTTGAGAGTCTGAGAAGAAACTTAGAAGCCAAAGACTAATCTTTTTCTGGGGAAGCACAGAAGGGTACGAAGCTCTTGGGGAAGAAGAGAACAATACTTGTCCCTACAATTAAAATACACAATATATCACAGAATATACTTTTACAAAGCAGTTTTAACTAACACACAGCAATCAATTTTGCAATGAGGGTTGCAACAATTAATCAATAACAGCCACAGAGTAACTAGGATTATTTTTGGCCCAGTCCATTTCTACCATATTAAAAGCATTCATGGAGCCTGGAGACACCCATTAGGAAAACATCTCAAGTATTTAGTGTGTAAGTTTGGTATTTATGGTCTGAAATTGGGACAGGGAGCACTGATGAATCCTTGGCAATCTTCCTGTTAAAGACAGATGAAGAACTCCATAATTTCAGACCAATTCTGGGAAGCTACATACAAACACTGCCTTCTCCATGAATCCATTAAACTAAGGAGTGAAAAATGGGCAGAGATCTTACACTTTCAACAGTTTATACAGCTTCTTGCACACAAAGTAAGTAGAGTCAGTAGCAAGTAACAGTCACTCTAGCAGAAAATGAGACATTTCTCATCGAACTATTTGTTATCAAGCTTTGAACTTGCTATTTTTGAACACGTACTAATCAGCCATTAGGCTAGTTTCATTTCAAAACGAGTAAGCGCTTGGAAAGCGTTTACAACAACCAGTATTGCACACTTGTTCTGACAGCACGACCGAAGATAATCTACTTGTGGGGCAAGGTGTAAGTCATCTTGCATTTCTGGATAAAATATTATCTAGTCGCCATCACCATCTAAACATGATTACTGGGAAAGAATGGTCCATCTAAGTCTCAGTTCCAGATAAACGCTGTAAATGAAGCCATTTGGTAATTTGAAAATACATTTGCATCAATGATGTTCCAAAAAAAAACAACAACCCCAAACTCTCAGTTTTTCACAGCAATATTAACAGACAGAAGTTCCAAAGGTGGCTACAGAAAACATACTTTTCGATATATTCAGCAATATCTTTCAAGATGGTGGGCAACATCTGTGAAGTGTATGTAGGAGTCATCTTCTTAGATACTGGAAAGGATATTATGTGATAGGTCATGAATAAGGAATAACCAGAACAATGCATATTCTGAATAGTTTGTGAACACTACAAAGGCTGAAATATGTTCCTATAAGCCCTTCACAGAATAATTTAAAATGACAAAGTAATAAGTTAATGCATTTGTTAGCATGTCATCTGCAAAGAGCTGACGGGACATATGGGTAACTAAATTATTTCCAACAAAGTTTTACCAGGCAAGAAAAATGTGGTCCAGCTTTGACTCAACTGGCTTTAATTACCGCTCTCTCTTGACCAAGACTGTCACGGGACTTCATTCTCAGAAGCGAGCTGATCTCACAGCAACTGTGGGACTGTAGAACCCCGGATGGGGAGACTGTGCATAGCGTCGCTTCGAAGAAGGCAGCGTTAAGTCTGGCGGGTGACTCCAACAGGCTCCAGAGCAGGCTGTAAATGGAGAAGCCAGCTCCAAATGTCTTCCACCAGTTGGCAAACAAATGAGACATCATGTTCGTGCAGTTCAAGCACCGTTGCCAGATTCTAATAGAATGAGAGTTTCTGTAATCCCAAAAAGGGGCTTTGTGATCCTTGGAAACGAGATTCTCTTGTCTGGCCTTCCATTCATTTTGTAAAACATGTTAAGTTTGATTTCAGTGCTTGGAGCTGCAGCTGGCCAAGGAGCAAAATCACATTCATATGTTAAAAAAAGAACTGGAAATGGATGCAAGCTGCTAAATTTTGATACTGATCTGCAGCCAATCTCCAGGGAATGGTTGGGTCAGGACTTTTGGGCTTTTTTCCACTAAACAAGCAAAACATTACTCTCTTTTTTTATAATAATAAAAGCAGATTTTCTCGTCACTTCTTTTTCTCCATGAAGGTAATATTTGAGATGCAATATTAAGCGTATTTGCTTTCTAGTGAAAAACATCAGTACACTGCACACCTCTCAACAGCTTTTTTGATCGGACTTTGCAATGCCAGCCAATTATCTCTGATGCTGCACCATCTGCAGAATGATCCTTTCAGGGCAGTAATTTCAGGAATGAAGAAATACCTGGTGTCATTCAAAAGAGCTAAAGAGAGAATCTGTGAATGACAACAGACATTTTCTTTCCACAGCTACTGATCTCCCACATCCGTTCCCCTCAAATTCCCTGGCAATATTAACCACCCACCTACTTCCAAACCTGTTGGGCCAAATCTTGATCGTGAGAACCGAAACAGGCAAAGGAATTTGATCTTGCCAGACACTGAGTGAGACGTGGCTGAGGTAACACGGTTCAAACTCCCTGTAAACATGGCAATTCCACCACTGAACTCTTCACACCGGGCTGTTCAGTAGCGCTAACCACAGCTAACTACCAGGAGACAGCCGATGGCCGAGTAACCAACACGTCCCTAATTTTCATTGCTCTCTGAGGTCGCGCTGTAATCTCAGACTCTTTGGAATTTGATCCACGGCCCGCTCCAGCCTTTGTGAGTCTTTCCAGAGAGCTGAACAAACCCTGGTTCAAGTCCCCGTGAATTCAATTCCACATACGTTAGCCTAATCAAATTAAATTAATCTTTGCTTTATCACAGCTGCCAGGTAACATTTCTCGTGAGAGGGTTTTTTTCGGTTTGGTACATATGCCTTGCATATTTCCTATACTCCAAGAGTCATTTGGTATTAACATACAATCGCTTGTTTATTAAGTATAAATGAGGCAGTTAAAGGTGTACGTTTTCAGCATGGCGGATTGGAGGATCACTTTCGCAATTCCCATTAAACTTTATGAGAACCACGGGGCTTGAAGCCAAATTAGTTCTCCTGCATCAAGCTAAAAATGAACCCCCTCAATGTTATTCTCCCTGCCATGTTTGGCTTCTATATTTATACTTCAGGCATATAGCTATTGACAAAACTGAAAGCGCTGATAATATGTGTCCCAGAAAGCAAGAATTCCCCTGAAAGAAAATAGAATATGATATTTTACAGTATTGGAACTCTACTGTATGCAGACATAAAATATATTTTCCAAAGTGAAATAATCGAGGTCTACAAGCCTTTGTGGCTGTTTGAAATTTTGTTAATGGATTTTACATTGCTGGCTATTTGAACAACATGCTCAACAGAGAGAAGCTTCTGGAATGAAAAATACTGTAGGCAATTAAAAAAAAAAGGGAAAGAGGAAAAGGAAGAGGTCACAGCAAAAGCAGAGGCTGAAGCAAGTAGGGAGCTCATACAGGTGGACCTCAGAGGTCCACACTTTTTCTGTGCATCTGCCTCAAAGCCCTGGGTAACCAGAGGGAATTTCACACCAACAAAATACGCTTTTTGGAAAATAATTTCTCCCACATCGAGACCTGTGCACTGCTGACAGCAATGAGAAGCCCACGTAGACCAGGAGCACCACGATCTTAGCCTTGAATAAAGCAGCTTCTAATTCACTCCTGCTTTCACTGAGCAGTTCTAGAACTGTTTACTTCGTTAGTACTCCAAGAGCTGTCGTCCAAAGACCGAACACATTCCTGTTCTTCAGCTTATACTCCAGTACACTCTTATCCTCAAATACAGATTCCATTTTACATCCCTTAACCTTGCCCCACCAGATAAGAGTTACTTCATCTCACGTGTTTTCCGAATGTTAAAGTGTTACAGTATTTTTGATCATTACTGTGTAACCCTGTATGATTCAAAGAGCTGCCTGAAATGCTATTTTTCCCATTACACTCAGAGAAGAGACAGAAATTTTCATTCTACTTGCAATGTTATTTTTCAAGTAGAATTTTCAAGTTCTCATCAAGGCTACAAACATAATATTTTCATTTAAGGTAACAGAAATTCAACCCTCTGAGACCTTCAATTTCTTATCTAGTCACATATTTTATGGCATATTTGGGTGTTATTTACCTATTTTAATATGCTGGATATCTATGAGTTTTCTACACTGAAGAGTTCTCTGATGACATGGTCTTACTGTAGCACAGCTTCCTCATCTCATGAGCAACCTCTGGTTGCAACAGGGTTTACATTTTGGTGTAATTCTTTTTTTTCAACCACAATGACAAATATGGACAATAAAGCTTCATTTCTGTACTGGAATCTGTCTAAAATTCAATTACACTTGAGCTATTCTAGACCTCTTAAAATGCTTTTGTTTGGATTCCTGGCTGGTGTCCAGGAATAACTGGACGCTGCTACACAGCTTGCAAACAGAGATACTTCTTATTTCCTCTGCTGTTTCAAGCATTCGTTTTACTCGCTCTTGCTGGGAAGGCTTTAGGGATGAATTAAAAAAAAAGATAGATACAGTCTTTCTCAGTCTAAAAATATTTCATTGGCTTGTAAACTAGCTTAGAAAGCCCTAATATTTTAATCTTTTAAAATCTGAACCTAGCCTGAGATCACCTGCGTGCCTATATTAAATATGAAATGTAGGACTAAAAGAACAGCTGAAGAGCATGGCTCTAGTAACATGGGCAGGAAACTCACAGCAAGGCTTACCTTTCGTACACTTTGAGTACCCAGCAATTGCCAGAGGTGGGTGTTCTCTAAGTTTCCTTCACTTGTAAATAATGTATTCCTGGAGCAGAATGTTCTCAACAGAAATACAGAGTTTTGATTGACATTTGCAATACAGCAACTTCTGGAAGACATATTATTTTTCTGGTCTGTGGATGAATGTCTCTAGGACCCCAAAGTAATGGCAAAGTGCCTCAGCCTTACCCTTTTTCATCATCTCTAGAATTCCCTTCTCACTGCTGCTTTCTATGCTCATTCACCAGTATGTACTTCAGAAAAGCAGAACATCGACTAAAACACAAGAGGTATATTGTTGTTAAACTTCATCACAAATACATTTTATTCTGATTGTGAGTAATAGCTTATTTCTGTGTGAGATGTTTTGAACACCTATTAAAACAAACAGCCAGCACATGGTAAGACCCTTGCAGTAAGGCATCATGCATTCCAACGACATGAAACATTTAGACAGGAGGTTTCAGTCCAAGCCTTAATGAACACAAGTGCTGTCTAAAGAACTGAGATCCTGTACCAGATTTTGTACACATCAAAGTTCACGGGTGGTTAGATCCAGGGATTTAATTCAGGACCATCTCAGTTCAGGTTTACGTGAAACATGGAGCTGAGAGGATGAAGCAACTACCAAAAGAATCTTTTTAAGTGCCACTTAAGTCAATCCTTTTAAACTTTACTGGGGGTTTACCTCAGGAGACGTTTGTGCGGTGATGAGATCTGCACAAAACCTTTGTTACAAATGATAAAACATGGGACAGGTTGAAAACAGCTTTTGTTGAACATGTGCCAAGGAACATGTAGATTTGACCTGATTACAATTTTCAGATAGAAAACACACAAAGGCTGATAATATTGCAAAGTTTTAACCTCAGCTATCAAAGCTCGTTTGCTGATTTTGGCTCAGTTTCTCTTTCAGATTTGGAGCTCGAAGCCCAACACAGGTTGAACGTATACAAAGCAAAAGTGGGGAAAAATAATATTTGTACAGAGCTCTGCAAACTGACCCGTACTCATCTCTAATGAGAACATAATGGTTTAGCCAGCTGCAAAAGAACAGAAGAAAGAAGCGTAAGGGAAATGCCTCCGCATTCTTAAAGATGTGTTTGGACTTCAGCACACATGGGAGATTTTTCTGAATGCACGTGTGTATACTTTAAAAAGTGCAGCACTTGCATTTTAAACCACATTAAAACACGTTTAAGGCAGAATGAAAAGTTTGCTTCTACTGAGAGCAATAAAATAAAAATAGTAATTGAAAAAAAAAGAAGACGACGACAAAAACACAACGGAAAAAACCCAACCCGTAAGACTGACTTTATAAATCTTTGGATTACCCTGCAGTCTGTGGGGTATCTTCTATCTAAACTACCGTAACCCACAAGGGGATTAGAATGGATAGTCTCTCGACCGCTCGCTCCTCTGAGTCACAGCACTAGCAAATAGACCCAGAGTGCAGTGTGGGCAGGCAGGAAACCACTAAAGCCAGAGCAGTGATTATGTGCATGCTCTGTGAGACACATCGAGCAGTGAGCCGAAATGTTTGTGTGTGTCAGATCAATCTTTTCACTGACCAGGACAGCTGTACTCACAGGGGGATCACCAATCATCCTGCTAGGAACTGCTTCTGTCCTTCAACAGGCAATTAACGTGAGTCCATTACGGCTCCCTGGAGGCCCCTGGGGGGCTGCAAAAGGCATCGACTGAAAGGTCAGAAACCTCATGAGGACAGGAAAGAAGCTGTGCCTGGCGAAATGGAGTGGAAAGCAGTAGCTATTTGTCACCCACTAGTAATTAAAAAAAAAAAGGGGGGGGGGGGGGGGGTCAATAAACTGTTACTGCAACATGTTATGTACAGTTTTTACTAGGCATTTCCTTACACTTAGTGTTTATATTCAAAAGTAACTATCTGACTATTAAAATAATTTTTAATTAGTTTCAATAAACCAAAATAAATAACATAAAATAGTCTGCAAACTACAAATATCCTCTATCAGATTACATATAGGTCAAACTAACAAAGTTTCTATGCATCAAAGTATATTTTGAAGAGTATGAATATGAAAATATGAAAAATAGGGATAAAATATGGAAACAATTATTCCTGCAGATACTTTATAGAAACAAAAAACCTTATTATTCTAATTTAACCAAATTACCATATAAATTTATAAAATACAGTTTAAAACTAATATTTGCCAGCATTACGACAAATAATCAATAGAGAAAAAACTTACAGCAGAAAATACTAATTGAATGAAACAGAATTTTGACTCAATTAAAACTAATTTTTTTTTGTTTAAGAAATCTGTGTAACTATATTGTCACTCAAATAACCTAAAATATTAAGTCGTCATTGCCCTTTTAAATCCTTTCAACTAGAATTCCCTAATTGTTCCCTCACTTTATCTCACTGTACCAGTAAGTAAATAAATTAACAAAATAGCTTTTATCGCACAGAATAACCTTTTAACTGGAGGATTATCTCTGGTTTATTTTTCATTTCTTTCTCTGCAGATAGCAGTTCATGCCTCATTGATTAGTTTGCTGAGGTGGTGACCAGAAATGAAAACAAGGTCTCTCAGATATTGCCAAGACCTGTAAATATAGAATAAATTTTAAAAAAAACTTAAAAAAAAAAAAAAAAAAAGGCACCAAAGCTAACCCATGTTCTGCTTCTGGAATTCAGTTTCTAAGACGTTGAGATTCAGTGGTCAGGAGAGGTTCATTTATTCCAATCAGCCTGTGCAAGGATGCAATTCCACTATTCTAAAATGCCAGCTGTGTTGTTTGGTTTTGGTTTGCCTCTCATTTATACTTTTCCAGGATTTTCCTTTTTTTTTTTTTTTTCCCTTTTTTCTAAATAAGTTTCACTTCTAAAATGTGCCAGCAGTCTAATTATAATATGTGTTACAGAGGTGTGGATCAGTACTGACTCAAATTTTTCTAAAATAAATTATTTCAAAAAGCTGAATTCCATTTGGAAATGTAAAAATAGTGTCTCCAGTAAAGAGTTAATTTGGGTTTGTTTAGTTTCTTTCTGTTTTGCCTTTTAAACTTACATTGTTAGAAGAAAATTTTTGTTTTCATGGGAGGTGACAGATTAACAGCTATGTATGTCAAAGTCCTCTATCCCCATATCTAGTAAGTCTCATTCATTAACTAAAGGACCATTATTTCAAAAGCATCAGAAATGTATCTGTTCTATTAACTTAGACTTTGGCCTCTTTATTGAGCCTACATGTATCACAAACAGGGATACTTTCTATGATGTAAAAAAACCTGATTTTAACAACACAGTTCCCCTTGGATTAAAATAATTAATTAATTAAAATATCATGTTACCAGTGGCATTGGGGTCAGAACATAAGTAGTAAAACAATTTACCAATTCTAAACATGTATCAGAAGGATCAAGATCTCAGAGAAAAATAATGTGAATTATGAATATTCTGATATGTTTCAAAGACTGTTGAACTACCTATATAAACAGTCACATAGTTCTCCTGCCATTTGATACAAGTGAAATTTTATTACTGGCCTCTGGAGAAGAAGAGATAAGAGTCACATGAGGTGGATCATACAGTCATTTCTTAAATGTGAAAATTTCACTGACCCACTGACATACCTTCTTGGACAGGGATAGAATATTTTTGAAAAGGTGATTTCACATGCCCCTCTTTTCCAGTTGCCATAAAAATATGGAAAAATCAACCACCATTAATATTAGCATGCTCTGAAAGTTTTAACTTAGCCCCATAAAAACAAAGATAATGCAATGTTAATTTTTTCAGACCTCTGTTACCTCAACCTTGCTGTACTCATAAACAGATTAAAAGATAATAATTTGCATACAAGATGTACATGGACTTCTCCGGCATATGAACAACTGATTTCAGACAAGTGCTATATGCATAACAACATTTCAGGTAAAAGAATCTGTCACTGGGGCAAGTAACATAATTCATTCATTTTCAACATTGCCACAACATGACAAATCAAAAATAGCAAGAAAGTTGTGTTTGGTTTTTTTTAATGTCCTTGAAGGAGGCATCAAGCATTGGTTTTGTTTTACCATTAATTAAGCTAAATCTGATAACGTGGTTTAATTACACAGCACAGACTACTGTTCATATTAAGTATCCTCCTGGTAAAAACAAAGGCCCTCATTCAAGAAATTGCTTACTCATGTGCATAAATTCCTTTAGATTTAGGACAAAAAATGTCTTCAATTAAAAATAAAATGTCAATGTGCTACCAGTGATTTAAGAGGTCACATTCATTGTACAGTTGAAAGGGTAAATCTCCAACCAAGAGTACATTCCATAAAAATACCCTCCTTAGGTTTATTTAAAATAAAAACACAGTAAATGAAAGAATCTGATTACCACATCTCATATACTTTAGCAGGTTCTGATGAGCTGACCACAAACACAGTATAGGGCTATTTAGTCTAGAGAAGAGGGGGCTGAGAGGAGACCTTACCGCTCTCTACAACTACCTAATTTTGTAGTGAGGTGGGTGTTGGTCTCTTCTCTCAGGTGACTAGTGATAGGACAAGAGGAAATAGGCTTAATTTGTGCCAGGGGACATTTAGGTTGGATATTAGGAAAAATTTTTTTACTGAGAGAGTGGTGAGCCCTTGGAACAGGCTGCCCAGGGAGGGGGTGGAGTCACCATCCCTGGAGGTGTTTAAAAAATGTCTAGATGTGGCACTTCAGGACATGGTTTAGTGTTCCTGATAATATTTAGTAGATGGTTGGACTTGATGATCTTGAAGATAATTTCCAACCTTAATGATTCTACGATACTACAATTCTATGATTTTGAGAAATAATATTATAACTTTGAGAAGAGTGACATGTGGATCATTTACTCATTTAAGGTGAACACAAATGAACAAATGTGTTAGATATATTAGATCTTAACAGTCCTATGAAACAAAAAGTACGTGATACAATCTTGTTGGGTTTTAGATTCAGCATGAAAAAAAGCAAGTTGACTTTCAGAAAAAGTTCTGAGAAGTCTGCTGCTTACATTCCCAGCTTGGTTGCTCTAGAGATTATACAAAACTGGTAACAGGAGGGACAGTATCCTGATTGAAATTGAGACCGTAGGTTTATTTTTGCTATTTTATGATTATGCATTCTTCCATCACCAAAAAAACCCCAAGAAAATGTTTTAGCTAAGCCCTTTATAATTGTCAGTTTTCATCCTTTACCATTTGCAAATTAAAATTGTAATTTAGTGACACAGACACAGAATCTCATTAAAATTACATGCTGCAGGTGTTTTTTCATAGATAGATATATTTCCAGTAAAATCCTTGATGTGCTAAAATACTGCATTTTTTTTCCCTCTCTTTCCCCCTAAGAAAACAAAATCAATGACACCTTCACTATCTGCTCTGAAGAGAAGCAAATTATTAGAGGTTTTCAGGACAGTAAGCAGAATGCCTTTCTCCTTTCCCACCCCTTTATGTTTTGAATTCTGTATATTGCATTTCTTCTTAATTCTTTGATGCAGAGAGTGTCGTGATTATTATTTTTTTTTCAAAATCAAAATTTAGTATAAAAAGTATTTCCATTTTTCTCATCCGTTCAAAAAATGATATCCCTTCATAGTCCATAACATCCTATGGGAAAGGTTTGTGTCATGGTTTCTTGTTTTTCTTGTGTGTTTTATTTTAAGACTTTGTTCAGAAGAGCAAGGACTGCCCTGAAAGGTGGTAACAAGGTTTTAAATAAGTTGTGTAGAACTAAAGTGGTAAATTGGAAAACAATCTGGAATGTTGGTTTTTGAGAATATTTTGAGCCCTCACTCTGAGCACATTTGAGCACCTACAAAGATCATAGAAGACTTTATGAGACATATGTAATATGGCTATGCTGGGAAGGCAGATGGTGCAAGTATGGTGTGGGTGGACTCCTGGAAAACATTCATCTAAAGCATACAGTCTCAGGTGTCACGAAAATCTGGAGAAAGTACAGGGTAGTTTTGCAATATTGCTGATACATACCTTTGGGCTGCCAGATAGGGGATAAGTTTGCATCTTGCTCCTGCCAAGGCTGTGATGTAGTCAAGGAAAGGTTGCATGAGCCAGAGGTGTGACATGCATCCAGATTCTCTGACCACACGAGCTCTGGGATGGAAGGAGGTATTCTTGTCCTGAAATTTAATATGTGACTGACAGCTTGTTTAGTCTCCCTTCAGTGGAGCTGAAAAGTGTGAGGCAAGTTAATGAAAATATTATGAAGTGTTCACCAAGAAAGTATGTGTTTCTTACTAATATTATATCAACATCATTCTCTCTCTTAAATAATTTTGTCCATTTCAGTCTTTTTTGAATATGTTTGCTCAGATTGATTCCAAATCAGCTTCATTTTCAAATAGACTTTAAAAGCAGCACAACATTTATTTTATTATATATTTATGGAGTGCATCTGTGGCTTGGTTTACATGAGATTTTTGTTCTAAAGGTTTCTGTTCTATATGTCAACTTGTCTACTGCAGTCTGGTAGCTGAAATAGCTGTATAATGTAGATAAAAGAACAGTTTTGGATTAGCTAACTCAGGTTAGCTGAGCTAACATCAGTATGGCTGTAGAGACCCATGTAAGTTATAAAAATCAAGTTAGGAGCCAATTCTATACTGAGAAAAGGAGCCCATGCTGCGCTCTGGCCTCACTACAGGTAAGTAAGAAGTGCCTGTAGTTGAGCTAACTAGTTTAAAATTAACTTGGCTTTATCTACATGCTGGATTACAGTTGTAGCAGTGAGCACCGTAGATGTGGTTGCACGTTCCCAGGGAAGTTATGCTGGAAATACTTGAAAATAACCAAATTATAAACCTTTCTGTTTAGTTTTTGTACTTTTCTGTATAAATTGACCATTTGTGTCAGACTACAAATGTTCTCCTATCAATTGAGTGAAAAGCCAAACCCACACCAGTAGCATCATTTGCTCTGCTTCACAAAGCTAATATTAAATTTGAAAGCAGTACCTTGAGAACACTTCAGAGAGTGGCAAAGGGTTTTTTTTTGAGAAAGCTGATTACTTCTATGTGATTTATTTTATTAACAGAAATGTCTCCCTGTTCAATTTTGAAATGACAAAATCATATTAGCTCCTTTATTGCCCATTCATAAGATTGAGATAGTCATGCTTATCTTAAAGTGACCACTTCTAGCTACACAAGACCCACAGCTATATAAATAAATTTTTGTGAGAAGGCTGATGGTTTTGCTTAATTTTAGGATAGACATTTGAGATCACATTCAGTACCTATGCTGTTTTCTATCATCTAGAATGCTACTGAAATGCCTTTTACATACAGCTTACCTACCCGGTTAACACAGGCACTTGAGCTGGTCGCTGGCTGTTGCTTGATGCTCTTCTCCCTGTCTGCTTCAAATAAGAATGTTCAGGAAAATTTTAATTTCTCATGAGAAGGTGGCTTTTCTTTTTGTTACTGAATAACCAGATGTCTCAAAATTCAGTTAAAACTCTTTTTGACTGCAGGAGAGCTTTGGGTTCCTTCTACAGTCTCCCTTGCCTATTGTGACATAGACTGTAAGGATAGATTTATCCATGTCTATCTGAAGCTTCTTGTTCTGTGTGGTGTTTATGTTTTAAAGTCTTACTAGTTAGGATAAAAACTTTTTGGCAGAGGAACTCTTTCACATGTTCCTGCTGACAAGGAAGCAACCATCTCATTAAGGGGTAAGGCAGTTTTCTTGTCTTTTTTGCATAATTTCAGAGATGATGATTCTGAACATTGACTAGTTCTGGCGTTTGTTATACAATCTTTCCTTACAGTAAATGTCAGTATTTAGATATGTATCAATACTTTCAATGTATTTCCAGCTTTTTCTTCTGTATGTTAAGATGGAGATATTTCAGTTTTCAGCGAAGCCTTAAATACTTGTTGAATTGCTCAAGCCATGTTTTACTGTGATATTTTTCTAGTACATTATTGTGGTTAGCTGATGTTCATATTCCTTTAAGAACAGTTGCAGGCACTGTTTTAACCCCTCAAGAGATCAGTATATCAATTTACACCATAAGCATGATCTTGATGACTAAAAGCTGTGCAACCTTCTCATTTTTTTTCCATTATCTTCAGAGAATACAGAAAATGGTGCAGAATGAGACCTTTGGGTGGATGATGGACCACATAAGTAGGTATTAAGGGGCAAACAGTGCATATGTTTTCCTATTGAGAGCAATGTCTTATTCTGCCTGACCATTGCCTATCAGGGAGGATCAAAGTAGCGTCATGGGTGAAAAGATGGTTTGCTGCTTCTACTCATTGCATTTTGAACTGGTTAGAAAATGCAGGAAATCAAAATTTTAGAGACAAGGTTTTGAAGAGTTGTGTTTCCTGATTCTGAGACTGAACTTCGTTTGGTGTGTGTTTCTGCTGGGAGACAGTCACTAGTATAAGAAACATAAAAGACAAAAGGAAAAAAATGTGAATCTGCCTATTTGTGGGCAATTTCCTAATTGCCTAAATCGAGATTGATGTAGTATTTTGTCTAGTTTTCTCAAGAACAAAAAATAATCTCACCATGACATGCTTCTCCCCTAGCAAAGACTCTCTCTTTCTGAACTATTCCAAGCCCAAGGAGCTGGAAGTTTCTAATGTCCTATCTAAAACAAAGGCAATTCTTAAAAAACCAGACACGCAATATGATTAGGCAAGAATGTCTAATATAGGTGTCTCCAGACATGTTGCTGTCAGCTGTAGGCTGTTAAATCACATTTCATACCAAAAAATGCCACAAACATCTCTGCAAAGTTACTAAATTGTTGAGAATCATCTCAGTGTCTGATCACACACTCGGAAAACAAATGCCCCTCATTGAGGCAGGCTGATGAGTGCTGATGATTTACCTCTGCATAATATTCCCTGAATTTCTGCCAATGCAATTTCAATAAATATTTATTATTTACTATCAATTACTGTATTTCTTGCATGCTTAGAAAGGCAGTAGAGATGCAATATTAATTTGGTTTATGGATTGCCCAAGACAAGCAATGAAAATGATATCCTAGCTTGCAAATTAATTACATAAATAAATATCAGGAGGCTGATGCCACTGAGGGTGTCAACACTTTGAGGTAAATCTGCCAAAGGGATCCATAAACCTATGGTTAGTTATGGGCTGCTTTGCAGAAGCTACACTGGTTGGGTAAGAGCTGTGAGTGCACTATCAGTCAAAGCATCTGTCTAGTTGAGTGCCTGCACGTACATCTCCTTCAGTCACCTCCCAGCCAGTACCCCTGAAGCAGAGGGATTTTAGCCTTGCAGTCTGCCTGTCTTTCAAAGCTTAATTTTCAGCATATGCAATGCAATGAATCTTCTCCAATGGAAATAGAATTAGAGAGGGGAAGAGAGTTACTTTAGAAGAGCAGTCACTGAAAAATAAGAATTAATGTAGAGAGAATGTCTAATGCTCTTTTATGAAGAATGCCAAGTGCTTTAGTGAATTTTGGACTGTTTGAGGGAGTATCACATAGGCTAACACGTGCAGTTCCCCAGTGGCAAGTAAGACACAACAAAAGAACTTCAGTTTCCAAAAGGGAGTAATGAACAGTTGACAGAAATGTATTTGTTTAGCTCAAAACCATTATGTTCGTAAGAGTAATGAATTAAAGGAGAGGACTAGAAAAAAGGATTGCTGTCTCAGTAATATGATCTCTTGGGCAAAATGAAATGGCAGTTTGCACTGATTTTTATTTTTATTTTTTTTAATATAGTATTTCCTTTATTTTTTTTATTGCAGTATTCTAGATTACTTGCCCTTTTCATTTGAAAACTGAATTTTGTTGGAGATTATACCTTTATTTATGGTCTTTAAAAACTTGCAGCCTTCAGCTCCTTTGAAGAAACTATGAGAAACAGTTTGATAAACTATTGAAAGCTTTTCAGCTTTTTACAGAAATATAAGATGCAGCATACTTATTAGATATTCCACAAAAACAACATGACCAATTTGTGTCATCCCTTTCTACATCTAAATAATCTAAAGATGACTGGGTTAAACACAAGCAACTACCTTCATATGGTAATTCATTTTTTCTGTAATATTAAATATGGTAACAACTAAAAAGATCCTCAAAAGAAGCAAGCATGAGAAGGTAACTTTATATACTTTTAAAAATGAAAAACCAGAATTCACTGAAATACTGTAGTATATTTCAATATTTTCTGTGGAATGTAATAAGCAGAGTAGAAACAAAGCATCATGCTAAAATAAATTAACAGCTGTAGGTAAAATAAATAAATAAAAGCCCCCAGACTTACAGACTTGAATTCTGTCATACCTAAAATTATAAAAAAAAAAATCTGTTACCATATTTCTGCCTCAGCCAGCTTCAGATGTACATCAACTGAAAAAACAGGATGACAGCCACATGATATTGCTGACAACAATGTGCCACAACACTGGAAACCAGAAACAAGTCTGTAATTCATTAGTGCATCTTCCAACTTGGGTAACAAGTTGGACGTCAGCTGAGACCCTGAAGAATTTATTTTTGTTTTCCCCCTGCAAAGAAAACCTGTGTTGTTGAAAGAGCTGGCCTTTCAGGAAGCAGGCCAACAGTCACTGTTGGCAAGTCCTTTGCACAGATTCCTATAGTGAGCAAAGTCAGTTTCAACTTTTTCATAGAAAGTCTAGGTAAAAGTTTTTGCCGAGTTGTCGTGGTTGAGAATCAGGGCAGCTCACTAGACCTGCAACAGAAACTCTGTTAAGCTCCCTCCCCAAAGGGGAAGAGAAAGGGAATAAGGGAGAGAGACTTAGCGATTAGAAAAGGAAACTAGAACAGCTTT